>JAPVLO010001310.1:0-111457 GCA_027257055.1 Cephalopachus bancanus | reverse complement strand
TTAATGGAGCTTTTTTGGAGTTTTTTGTTTTTTGTTTTCCTTTCAGCATGTTTGAGTTCTTCGTAGATACTGGATGTTAGGCCTTTGTCAGAAATACAGTTGGCAAATATTTTTTCCCATTCTGTGTGCTGTCTCTTCACTCTCTTTATGGTTTCTTTTGCTTTGCAGAAACGTTTCAATTTGATGATGTGTCATTTGTCTATCCATTTCTTATGGCATGGACGTCTGGGGTTTTGATCAGAAATTGGTTGCCTTTCACAATTTCCATAAGTGTATCTCCTGCAATTTCTAAGATTGTTATAGTTTGAGGTTTACATGTAGGTCTTTGATTGATTTAGATTTGATTTTTGTGTATGGTGATAGGTAGTGGTCCTGTTTCATTCTTCTGCATGAGGTCAGCCAGTTTTCCCAGCACCATTCACTGAATAGGTTCTCGTCTCCCCAGTGGTTGTTGGTGGAGGCTTTGCCAAAGATGAGTTGGCTGAGAAACTGAGGTTTTGCTTCCAGAATCTCTATTCTGTTCCATTGGTCTATAAGCCTTTTCTTGTACCAATACCAGGCTGTTTTGATTATTATAGCCTTATAATAAAGTTTAAAATCTGGAAGTGTGATACCTCCCACCTCGTTTCTTTTGCTGAAGATTGTTTTGGCTATTTGTGGTCATTTGTTTCCATATGAATTTCTGTATTGTTGTTTCCGGGTCTGAGAAGAATGATGATAGTAATTTAATGGTATTGCGTTGAATCTGTAGATTGTCTTGGGTAGGATGGACAACTTAACAATGTTGACTCTTCTAATCCAAGAGCATGGACTATTTTTCCATTTCTTTGTGTCTTCTTCGGTTTCTCTGAGCATTGTTTTGTAGTTTTCATGGCAAAAGTTTTTCACTTCTCTGGTTAGGAAGATGCTGAGGTATTTTTTTTTTTTTTTTGCTGTGTGGCTACTGTGAATGGGATTGTATGTTTTATTTGGTGCTGGGTCTGTTTGTTGGTGGTGCATAAAAATGTGGCTGTCTTTTTGCACATTAATTTTATACCCTGAGACTTTGCCAAAGTCCTTTATCAGTGCAAGGAGGTTTTTGACAGATTCCCTTGGGTTTTCCAGATATAGGATCATGTCATCCACAAAGAAGGATAGTTTGCCGGGCTTGGTGGCTTAGCCTGTAATCCCGCGCCTTGGGAGGCTGAGGTGAGTGGATTGCCTGAGCTCACGGGTTCAAGACCCGCCTGGGCAATTTGGTGAGACCTCATCTCTATAATAAACCAAAAAAATTAGCCAGGTGTGGTAGCGCACACCTGTAGTTCCAGCTACTTAGAAGGCTGAGGCAGAATGATCACTGGAGCCCAGTAGGTCGAGGCTGCGGTGGCCGGTAGTGGCCACTGCACTCCAGCCTGGGCGACAGAGTGAGACTCCAATGCAAAAAAAAAAGAAGAAGAATAGTTTAACTTCCTCTTTTCCTATTTTCCTTTCCCTAATATCCTTCTTTTGTCTGATTGCTTTAGCTAGAGCTTCCAACACTATGTTGAACAGGAAGGATGAGAGTTGGTATTCTTGCCTTGTTCCAGTTTTCAGGAGAAATGTTTCCAATTCCTGACCATTTAGTAATGTTTCCTATAGGTTTATCATAGATGATTTCTATTATTTTGAGGAGTGTTCCCTCTATACCTAGGTTTTCAAGGGTTTTTATCAAGAATAGATGATGGATTTTGCCAAAAGCCTTTTCTGTCTCTAATTGACATAATCGTATGTGTCTTGTTTTTACATCTGTTGATGTATTTAATTACATTCATGTTCTTGAGGATGTTAAACCAGTCCTGCATCTTGGGAATGAGCCCTACTTGGTCATGGTGGATAATTTTTGAGATATATTGTTGGATCTGATTTCCTAGAATCTTTTTTAGAATGTTTGCATCCATGTTCTTCAGGGATATTGGCCTGTAGTTATCTTTCTTTGTTGGGTCTTTGTCCAGTTTGGGTATTAGTGTGATGTTAGCTTCATAAAATGATTTGGGGAGAGTTCCGTCTTTCTTGATTGCCTGGAATATTTTCAGTATGATTGGTATCATCTCCTCCTTGTATGTTTTGTAGAATTCCACTGGAAAGCTGCCTGGTCCAGGGCTTTTTTGTGGGTAGTTTTCGTATGATGGAGTGAATTTCCCAGATTGTTATTGGTTTATTGTGGGTTTATTGTTATTGGTTTATTGTTATTGGTTTATTGTTATTGTTATTGTTATTGGTTTTATTATTTTTTCTTGTTTCAACCTTGGGAGGTTGTGTGATGTCAGAAATTCCTCCATTTCATTTAGGTTTTCAAATTTGTTTCCATACAGGTGTGCATAGTAATCACTGATAATCTTTTGAATTTCTTCAGGGTCAATTGTGACTTGATGTTTTGCATTTCTGATTGTGTTCATCTGGGCTTTTTTGTCTCTTTTTCTTGCTCAGTCTGGCTAGGGGTTCATTAATCTTGTTTATCCTTTCAAAGAAACAGCTTTTTGTTTCATTGATTTTTTTTGTCTATATTTTTGTTTTCTATGTTCCATATTTGGGCTTTTAATTTGGTGATCTGGATCCTGTTGCTAAAATTAGGGTTTTGGTGATCTTGTCTTTCCAGGTCCTTTGGGAGATTTGTTAGGCTGTTGAGTTATGATTTTTCTATTTTGTTGATGTATGTTCATAGAGATATAAGTTCCCCTCTTACTACTGTTTTCATGGCATCCCCCAGATGTTTTGGTAAGATGTATCTTTGTTTTCATTTGTTTCCAAGAATTTTTAAATTTCTGTATTTATTTCTTTGTTAACCCAAGAATTCTTCAGCATTGTGCTGTTTACTGTCCATGTCTTTGTGTGTTTAGGAAGGATTTCGTTGGTGATGATATTTATTTTTATTTCACTGTGGTCTGAGAAGGTATATGGTATTATTTTGATCTTATGGAATTTGTGCTTGATTTATGGCCCATGATGTGGTTGATCTTGGAGTATGTTCTATGCAGTAATAAGTAAAATGTATATTCCATGGTTGTTGGGTGAAGACTTCTGTAGTTATCTATTAAGTCCATTTGGTCAAGCATCAAGTTAAGGTTCCAGATCTCCTTATTGTTTTTTTGTCTCTATGCTCTATCTAGGGTTGTTAGTGGAGTATTTAAGTCCCCAGTTATGATAGTGTTAGAGTCAATATTCTTTTTTAGTTTACTTAGTAGTGACTTTATAAATCCAAGTGTTCCTGTGTTGGGTGCATATATACTTAGAACGGATATTTCTTATTGATGGATTGAACCTCTTATCATTATGTGATGTCCTTCCATATCTTTTTAAATTTTTGATAGCTTGAAGATTGTTTCTTCTGAGATTAAAATTACAACTCCTGTTTTCTTTTGTTTTCTGTTCACCTGAAAGTTTGTTTTTCATCTTTTAACTTTGAGTCTGTGTGTGCCCTCTGTAGTGGGATATGTTTCCTGGGGGCAGCATATTGTTGGGTCATGCTTTTTTATCCAGTTTGCCACTTATATCTTTTCAGTGACATATTTAATCCATTAATGTTCAAGCTGATAATTGAAATGTGAATTTATTCCTGTCATGAGGTTCTTATAAGGTTGTTTTGATTTATTTTAACTTTTGGGTTGATATATATGTGTGTTTTCAATTTTGCAGTTGCAAAATGTGCTGTGTTGATTCTGTATTTTCCTGCATTCTTGAGAAGTGCATGGTTGTTCTCCCTCTCTTTTTTTTTTTTTTTCTTCTGCACTTAATACCTTTTTGAGTGTCTCCTGTAGAGCTGGTCTGGAAGCAAAATAATCTTTTCAGGACTAGATGTCTGGGAAGGATTTTAATTCTCCATTGCTGATGAAGCTGAGCTTGTCTGAGTAGGAAATTATTGGGTGAAATTGTTTATCTTCGAGGACTTTGAAAATTGGACTCCAGTCCCTTCTAGCTTGTAGTGTTTCTGCTGATAAGTTTGCTTCTATTCTGATTGGTCATCCCTGGTAGATAGTCTGACCTTTCTCTCTTACTGCCTTTCGGATTTTTTTATTTTATGACTCCTTTTTAGGTGAATTACTATGCATCTAGGGGTTGTTCTTCTCATTTGATGTCTTACAAGGGTTCTCTGCATCTCTTGTGTTTGGACGGTCACATCTCTGGTGAGATGGGGAATGTTGTCTTGGTTAACTTCCTGGAATATTTGTTCCAAGGTGTTCTTCATTTCCCTTTATTCTTCTGGAATACCAATCAGGCATAAGTTCAGCCTCTTTATATAGCTGCACATCTCTTGGAGGCTTTGTTCTTTCTTTCTAAGTTTTCTTTCTATGTTTTTACTAGATTGTTTAATTCCATGTTTTGGTCTTCAAGCTCTGAGATTCTTTCTTCTGCTTCATTGATTCTGCTTTCCATGCTTGTAATCTTTTTATTTATTTCCTGGATGAAGTTTTTATGGTCAAAATCTCTGTTACAAGTTCTTTCAGTGTTGTATCTTGTCTTTATTGAATTTCACTCTTTCCATTCATTTCCTAATTCCTGTCATATTCTGAAGCCAATCGATGGTGATTTTCATTGTTTGTGCTCCATGGTCTGATTTTTTGGGTGCTGCCCCTTTGGTATACTGGGAATTATCTGTATTCTTCCATTGATTTTTCCTCACTTGTGACACATATCTTTCGATTTTCCTTAATTCCATTATTCAGTGGTGTGGGTAAGACTTTCATAATTTGTTGTTTGCTCAACACTCTATTTTGCCCTGATTGGAGCCTCCAAATTTGTTCTGTTTTGAAACTGGGCTGGGGGTGGAAAGTTTTGCTGTTACTTACAGTTTTGAGCATCAAATAAGGTGGAGGGTGGGGAGCTAGGATTCAGAAACTACTTGCATGTTACAATGTTCACTGACTGGTGTATGGGCCTCCTGAGACCCACTCCCCCCCATCAACCTATATGATGATGTAATGGGTACGTGTGTATATCCCCTGAGTTCAAGATAAAGTAACAGTAACAAGGACAACAGAGAAAAGTAGAATGAAAGAGAATGGGCAAAAATAATAAAAAATAAAATAAACCACAGAAAAATAAAAGCAAAAACAAGAGCAAAATACAAAAAAGGCAAAAGAAAACAAAAACAAACAGAAAAGAAAACACACACACAAAAAAAACCAAAAAAGTAAACAGGAGCAGGGCTCAGTGGCTCAGCCTGTAATCCCAGCACTTTGGGAGACTGAGGTGAATGAATTGCCTGAGCCTGTGGGTTCAAGGCCCACCTGGGCAACTCAGCAAGACCTTGTCTCTACAATAAATCCAAAATTAGTCAGGCGTGGTAGTGTGTGCCTGTAGTTCTGGCTACTTGGAAGGCTGAGGCAGAAGGATCGCCTGAGTCCAGTCAGTTGAAGCTGTGGTGGATGGGAGCGGCCACTGCACTCCAGTCTAGGCAACAGAGTGAGACTCCAACTCAAAAAAAAATTAAAATAAACAGGAAAACCATACACACACACACACACACACACACACACACACACAGACACACACACTCACACAAAACAAAAATCATGCTGGGCACAGTGGTGCATGCCTATAATACCAACACTTTGGGAGGCTGAGGTGAGAGGATTGCCTGAGCCCACAGGCTCAAGACCAGCCTGGGCAACTTGGTGAGACCTCTTCTCTACAATACATCAAGAAAAATTAGCTGGGCATGGTGGCACGTGCCTGTAGTTCCAGCTACTTGGAAGGCTGAGACGGAAGGATGGCCTGAGCCTAGCAGTTCAAGGCTGTGGTGGCCATGAGTGTGCCACTGCACTCCAGCCTGGGTGACAGAGTGAGACTCTGACTCAAAAAAAAAATGGTGAAGAAGAAAAAAACGGGAAGAGGAATGCAAATCAAATCCTCACACACATATTTGCATACACTAAACCAAAACAAAAGAACAACAAAACAAAACAGGGGAATGCAAATTGAACCCTCACACACACATTCACACACAAACACACAAAACCAAAGCAAAAGGAGAACCAAAAAGAATTCCTGGGCACTAACCACCCTCTTGTGTCTGGTTCTGTAATTATTCCTCTCAGCTGCTCACAGGTAAGTTTGCTGACTCCTGTGGAGCTGCGGGCTCGTTCACAATCTCTCCAGCACACTGTTCAGGGGGGAGGAGGTGGTAAAGGACATGGACAGACATTAGTCCTCCCCTCTAGTTCTCGTAAGATTGGGGGATCACCTCCACTGGGGAGGTGCAGGGTTGTCTTCTCCCTAGGTGTTTGTGGCAGGCAACCCAGCTTCTCCTAGCATGGCTGCCACTCAACCTCCACCTTGGTTTGTCCCTATCAGTCATGCTTCAGCTGTGTGGGTCTGAGATTCAAAGGATTTCTGGGGAGGAGAGGGTTGCATCAGCCCAAGACTCACTGCTAATCTCTTGGGGAATCTTTCTTGTCATTTTCTGGTCTTACCCTTTGTCCCATGGCTTGGATCAGAGTAGGGGATGGGGTGCCTGAGACTCCGCACTTATTCTGCCCCTCCAAAGTTTGTGCTTTGGGGATATTTCCTCTGTGTAACAATCAACCCTTGCGTATAAACCACTGGTCACAGAGAATGGGTCTGTTGTTCCATGGTGAGCAAGCTGGAGCACTTTCCTGCCCAGTTTTCAAGATGGTGGCTTGATACATATTTTGTCTTCTCCAGTGGGACTCTCCTTCTGGCTCCCTTACTGCACTCCCTCTGCAGCCCTCGCTGCCAGTGTCCAGCCTGGCACTGCAGTGGTTGGCAGTCTGGCAATGGCTATTTCTCTGGCAGCATCTCCCCTGGGAAAAGGTTTGTTGACCTTAGGAAGTAGCACTTGGTGTCTTCATCCTGGGAGGTGCTAGGGTTCAAGCAGAACAGCTGATGGCACCCACCACTTCACCAGAGGAGCCCTGGTCACTTGCCCCCAAGTCCTCACTCAGTCAGACACTCACACGCCCACTTATAGACATGCATGAAAATTTGTCCATACACTCACCCACTCACTCACATAGGGACTCACACAGTCCGGCACACTTTGTTGCCATCTTTAATCCCCCTTTGTTTTATTTCTTATACTTTCATTTTACATTGTTGTTCTTCTTTTAGCTTTGTTTGTATTTTCTGAGCTAGAAAATTAATCCTGTTTTTATTTTTTCATTTGTATTGATAAAATATTTAGCATTGTGAATCTCCCTCTGATCACTGCTTTAAACATATTCCATAGAATCTAATGCATACTCTTTTGATTACCATTATTTAAAATTTTGTCTGTAGTTTCATTATGCATTTCTGCCTTGTCATAAGTTGCTTAGTGGAAAGTAAAAATTTCTAGGCGGACGACCTTCCAATTTTTTTTTCTATTTGTAATTTCCTATTTTATTACATTGTGATTAAAGAGTGCTGTTTATAATATTTCCTTTTTTTTTAAGAGACAGAGTCTCACTTTGTCACCCAGGCTAGAGTGCAGTGGCATTACCATAATTCACTGCAATCTCAAACACCTGGACTCAAGGGATTCTCCTGCCTCAACCTACCAAGTAGCTAGGACTACATGTTCACCAGCACCACACCTGGCTGATTTTTTACTTTTTATTTTGTAGATAAAGGGGTCTCCTATGTTACCTAGGTTGGTCTCAAACTCCTGGCCTCAAGCAATCCCTCTGCCTCGGCCTCCCAAAATGCTGGTATTACAGGCATGAGCCATAGCACCTGGCATGCAGTACTTTTTACTTAATAAAAATGATTGATGTTTGCTTTTATTTATTTATTTATTTATTTATTTATTTGGAGATGGGGTCTACTCTATCATTATTTATTTATTTATTTATTTGGAGATGGGGTCTACTCTATCATTCAGGCTAAAGTGCAGTGGAGCAATCATAGCTCACTGCATCCTCAAATTCCTGGGCTCAAGTGATCCTCCTGCTTCAGACTCTTGGGTAGCTGGGATTACAAGTGTGATATTTTCTTTAGATTTTAATGTATGATCAATTTTTTAAAGCTATCTGTGTCCTTAACAAGAAGATATACTCTCCATTATCTGGGCATAGTGATATATATATATCATATATATTTTATGGTATGTACATTATACTTCAATAAAAGTGTAAAAACTTGAGATAAAATACTTAACGTAGTCAACAAAGTAGGATATATATATATGCTCCTGGTCATTATATATATATATTATATATATATATATTATATATATATATTATATGTATATATATTATATATATATATTTATATATATATATATTATATATATATATAATGTTGATAATCTTGCTCCTAATCTTAGAAGGAAAATTGAATTTTTCATCACTATATCATTATGTATGATATAAGCTATAGGTTTTCCATAATGGCATTTATGAGGCTGAGAAAGTTCCCTTCTTTCTCTAGTTTGTTGGGAGTTTTCAGAAATGCATGTTGGATTTTGTCAAATAGTTGTTTTTTCATCTATTTAGATTATCACATGGGTTTTCATATTTAATCTGCTAAGGTGGTGAAGATGTATTATCCTCTTAATATATTTTTCTGGGCGGGGCACAGTGGCTCAAGCCTATAATCCCAGCACTTTGCGAGGCCGAGGTGAGAGGATTGCCTGAACCCATGGGTTCGAGGCCAGCCTGGGCAACTTGGCGAGAGCTCATCTCTACAATAAATCAAAAAATTAGCCAGGTATTCTGGTGCATGCCTATGGTTCCAGTTACTTGGAAGGTTGAGGTGGAAGGATCGCCTGAGCCCAGCGGGTCAAGGCTACAGTGACCGGGAGCATGCCACCACACTCCAGTCTTTTGCCCATTTTATAATGGTGTTGTTTGTTTTCTTCTTTTCAGTACGTTTCAGTTCCTTGTAGATCCAGGATGTTAAGCCTTTGTCAGACCTAGAGTTGGCAAATACTTTTTCCCAGTCTGTAGGCTGTCTCCCTGCTCTCTTGATGGTTTCTTTGGCTTTGCAGAAGCTTGTCAGTTTAATAAGGTCCCATTTGTCTATCTTCTCTCTTAAGTCCTGTGGTTTTCGGGTTTTGTACAGGAATTTGATGCCAGTTCCGATTTCCATGAGAGTATTTCCTTCCTTTTCTAAGGTTCTTATGGTTTGAGGTTTTACATTTAGGTCTTTGATCCATTTGGAGTTAACCTTTGTGCATGGGGATAGATAGGGGTCCTGTTTCAATCTTCTGCATGTGGTCAGCCAGTTTTCCCAGCACCATTTACTGAATAGGTTCTCCTCTCCCCATTGGTAGGTGGTGGGGGCTTTGTCGAAGATGAGTTGGTTGAGGAATTGAGGTTTTGCTTCTGGAATCTCAATTCTGTTCCATTGATCTATATGCCTGTTCCTGTACCAATACCAAGCTGTTTTTATGATTGTAGCTTTATAGTAAAGTTTGAAGTCTGGTATTGTGATACCACCTGCTTTGTTTTTTTTGCTGAGGATTTTTCTGGCTATTCTTGGACATTTGTGTTTCCATATGAATTCCTGTGTTGTTTTTTCTAGGTCTGAGCAGAATGTTGTTGGTAATTTAATGGGTATTGCATTGAATTTGTAGATTGCCTTAGGTAAGATGGACATCTTCACAATGTTGATTCTTCCGATCCATGAGCATGGGATATTTTTCCACTTGTTACTATCAGCTTTGATTTCTTAGAGCAGTGTTTTGTAATTTTCATTGTAAAGGTCTTTCACATCTCTGGTTAGGAAGATGCCAAGGTATTTCATTTTTTTGGTGTGGCTATTGTGAATGGAATTGTGTTTTTTATTTGGGTTTCTGTTTGTTTATTATTGGTGTAGAGAAATGCGATTGTCTTTTGTACATTTATTTTGTATCCTGAGACTTTGCCAAAGGCCTTTATCAATGTAAGGAGGCCTTTGACAGATTCTCTTGGGTTTTCAATGTACACTATCATATCATCTGCATAGAGAGATAACTTGACTTCCTCTTTTCCTATTTGAATACCTCTGATTGCCTCCTCTTCTCTGATTGCTCTAGCCAGGACTTCCAATACTATGTTGAACAGGAGGGGAGAGAGTGGGCATCCTTGTCTAGTTCCAGTTTTCAGGGGAATTGGTTCCAATTTTTGTCCATTTAGGAGTATGCTGACTGTGGGTTTCTCGTAGATGGCTTTTACTATTTTGAAGTATGTTCCCCGTATGCCTAGATGTTCAAGGGTTTTTATCAAGAAGGGGTGCTGGATTTTATCAAAAGCTTTTTCTGCATCTAATGTTATGATCATGTGGTTTTTGTTTTGACATCTGTTGATGTATTTAATTACATTTATGGTTTTACGAATGTTGAACCAGCCTTGCATGCCAGGAATGAAGCCTACTTGGTCATGGTGAATGATTTTTTAGATGTATTGCTGAATCTGGTTTGCTAGGATTTTGTTGAGAATTTTAGCATCTATGTTCATCAAAGATATTGGCCTGTAGTTCTCTTTCTTTGTTGTATCTTTACCTGGCTTGGGTCTCAATGTGATGTTGGCTTCATAAAATGATTTGGGGAGAGTTCCATCTTTTTCAATCGCCTGGAATACCTTCAGTAGGATTGGTATCAGCTCCTCCTTGAATGTCTTGTAGAATTCTGCTGGAAAGCCATCTGGACCAGGGCTTTTTTTGTAGGAAGTTTTCTTATTACGTAGTCGATTTCCTTGATTGTTATTGGTCTATTTAGGGTCTCAATTTCTTCTTGTTCCAACCTAGGTAGGTTGTGTGATGTCAGAAAGTCCTCCATTTCCTTATGGGTTTCCAGTTTGTTTCCATACAAGTGAACATAGTAGTCTCTAATGATCTTTTGTATTTCTTCAGGGTCAGATGTGACTTCATCTTTTGTGTTTCTGATTATGCTTATTTGGTTTTTTTCTCGTTTTTTCTTGGTCAGTCTAGCTAGGGGATCATCAATCTTGTTTACCCTTTCGAAGAACCAGCTTTTTGTTTCACTGATTTTTTGTATGATCTTTTTGTCTTTTATGTCCTGGATTTGGGCTTTTATTTTGGTGATCTGGATTCTTCTGCTGAAATTAGGGTTTTTGTGGTCTTGCTTTTCCAGCTTCTTTAGGTGGCTTGTTAGGTTGTGAATTTCTGTTCCTTCCATTTTCTTCATGTGTGTTTGTAGGGATATAAATTCCCCTCTTACTACAGGTTTCAGAGCATCCCAGAGATTTTGGTAAGATGTTTCTTCATTTTCATTTGTTTCCAGGTATCTTTTGATCCCTGTTTTGATTTCGTCGTTGACCCAGGAGTTGTTTAGCATCATGCTGTTTAGTGTACATGTCTTTGTGGGTTTTGGGGGGACTTTGTTGGTGTCAATGTTTATTTTTATTCCACTGTGGTCCAAGAAGTTGTTTGGTAGAATTTCAGTCTTTTTAAATTTGCTTATACTTGATTTATGGCCGAGTATGTAGTCGATCTTAGAATATGTTCCATGTGGTAATGAGTAGAATGTGTATTCTGTGGTCTTTGGATGGAGTGTTCTGTAGGTATCAATTAAGTCCATTTGGTCCAAAGTCACATTGAGGTTCTGGATCTCCTTGCTGATTTTTTGTCCTGATGATCTGTCTAGGGTTGTGAGTGGGGTATTGAAGTCCCCAGTTATGATAGTGTTAGAGTCAATATCTTTCTTTAGTTTTCCAAGAAGTTGCTTTATGAAAGTTGGTGCACCTATGTTGGGTGCATATATGTTTAGGATAGATATTTCTCATTGATGGATTGAGCCTTTTATCATTATGTAGTGGCCTTCTGTATCTTTTTTGATTTTTAAAAGTTTGAAGGGTATTTTGTCTGAAATTAAGATGGCTACTCCTCCTTTCTTTTGTATTCCGTTCGCCTGGAAGTTTGTTTCCCATCCTCTTACTTTGAGTCTGTGGGTGTCCTTTCTAGTAAGGTGAGTCTCTTGAAGGCAGTAGATTGTTGCCTGATGATATTTTATCCATTTTGCCAATCTATGTCTTTTCAGTGGTGTATTTAGTCCGTTCACATTTAGGCTAATAATTGAAATGCAAGAGTTGATCCCTGTCATAAGGTTCTTACAGAGTTGTTCCTGTTTATTTGTTGTCTTTCTTTGGGTTTTGGAGTTGGTTCATGTGTGTTTTTAATCTTTTGCCTGTACTCTTGTGAGGAATGCTGTTGTTCTTTTTTCTTTTTCTTCTGTGTTCAATACTTTCTTAAGTGTTTCTTGTAGAGGTGGTCTGGTGGCGGCATAGGTTCTTAGGGATTGGATGTCTGGAAAAGATTTCAATTCTCCCTCACTAATGAAGCTTAGTTTGGCTGGGTAGGTTATTCTTGGTTGAAATTGTTTCTCTTTTAGAACTTTGAAGATAGGGCCCCAGGCTCTCCTGGCCTGAAGGGTTTCTGCAGATAAATCTGCCGCTATTCGTTGGTTTTCCCTGGTAGGTAGTCTGGCCTTTTTCTCTTGCTGCCTTTAGGATTTTTCCTTTCATAGCTACTTTGTTTAGGCGAATTATTATGTGTCTGGGAGTTGGTCTTCTCATTTGTTGTCTTGCAGGGGTTCTCTGAATCTCTTGTGTTTGAATTTTCTCATCCTTAATGAGATGAGGGAAGTTTTCTTGAATGATTTCATGAAATGTTTGTTCCAGTGTGGTTTCTGTTTCTCTTTCTGCCTCAGGAAGCCCAATTATTTTTAGGTTTGGTCTCTTGAAGTGATCATTCATCTCTTGCAGGTTTTGTTCTGTCTTTTTGAGCTTTTTTTCTATGCTTTTGACAGTTTGGATTAGTTCTGTTTTGGTCTTTGAGCTCTGAGATTCTTTCTTCTGCTTGGCTGATTCTGCTTTCCATGATTATTAGTCTGTTGTTCATTTCCATCACAGTATTCTTTACTGCTGTCATTTCTGACAACAGCTCCTTCCTATTTTCCTCTTGTCTCTCCTCAATTTTTTTAATTCTCTCCATTAATGTCTTGATGTCTGGGTTTGTTGCATGTAGCCAGTCATTCTGGGGACTCTTCATTGTCTGTGTTCCATAATCTGTTTTCTCATTGTCTGATCTCCCAGGGGTCTGTGTAAGACCTATATTCTTCTTTTGGTTTTTCTTCATTTGTGCAGTTTTTCCCCCTCCCTACTTTTTCCTTCCCTACACGTCACCGTCTTCTTTAATTCTGTTATTCAGGGGTAAAGGGATTGGTTTTACTTCTGTTTGTTCAATCTCCTATTCTTTATGTATGTCCTCTTACTTTGTTCAATTCTGAAGTTGCACTGTAGGTTGGAGGTGGTCCTTTTTGCAGTTTTGAGATGTACTTAAGGGGAGAGCTGTGATTCAAAATCTGTCTGCAGGTCCTGGTATTCACTGACAGGCGTGTGGATAATGTGGAACCCACTTCCCACTGCCCTGGAATCTGTCTGTGCAGTGGGACTGTAGGTTTACTCCCTGAAATAAAATGTGGTTAGCAGAGGGGAGAGAATGGAGCAGATAGTGGGTTGAAGAGGGGAGTGGAGAGATAGAGGAGTAAAGGGGGAAACAAACGAGTGTGCCAACAAATAGAGAGAGAGGCCTATACTGAAACAGATAAAAACGATGGACCACAGCTACAGTCGAACCAACTCTCATACAAACAAAAATAAAACATATAGTGATGCTAACATACCAGCTATCCAACCACCTTATTAGTGTGCTGTTCCTCTATACAAAGACATGGTTTACAGACAGAAGAAAAGAGAAGAAAAGGAAAAGGAAAAGAGAAAAAAGGGAACAATACAGTAGGAATAGAATTAAGTCATTAAACTAACAGAATCAATGAAGCACACTCTGAGACTTTTCGTGTAAGTCCAATGTCCTTTCAGCTCTTATTTCTAGCTTTCTTTTCAAGCTAGTAAATTAGTTTGCAGTTAGGGTCAGTTGCCCCTGATCTGCTGTGAAGGACAGTTCAGATTAACCTTTCTTCAGCAGTTTGGTCTATGTCTTTATCAAGCTTGTTTCTCCCGTTTCGGTGTTGTTACCTTGAATCGCCAGCAGGTGGTGCTATCTCAGCTGCTCGCCCCAGAGGGGGTGGGGCCGGACAGGAACAAGATGGCTGCCTGCCTCCGAGCAGGCAACAGGAGCCCCACGCCGGGCGGGCAGGACAGTCTCGGAGCAGGAGAGGTGGCAGCGATCCCAGCAGATCTTCCTTGAAGCGGTTTGGTGTGGATCTCCTCGGGCCGGGTTGTGATGAGCTACCCATCCCAGAGGCCGCGGCGGCAGTGACGGGAGCACCGGCAGCGGCGGCGATATCTTTAAATTCTTTAGGCATAACACTTTTCTCATTTTGGATAGTCTAGATAGAAATTAATTAATTTTATTTATCATATAGAAGAACCAGCCTTTGGTTTTCATTGATTTTTCTCCAATGTTTTTCTGTTGTGTATGCATTGATTTCTCCTCTAATATTTGTTTTCTTTCTTCTGCCTACTTAAGATTTTATTTGCTCTTTTTTTTTCTAGTTTCAGATGGAAGCCAAGATCTTTTTTTATTTTTAATTTTAAAGATGTGGGGTGCAATTCAGGGTTAGGTATACAAATGTTCGTTATGCAGGTACCCTTGTTGATGAGGTGTGCACCCCCAACCGGTAGCTTCTCACTACTGCCAATCCCTTTCTTATAGTATTATGATAATTGTTCAAGGTCCACTTACGAGTGAGAACATGTGGTACTTGGTTCTTTGTTTCGGTGATAAATCACTCAGTACTTTGACTCTAAGTCCATCCAAGTTGCTGCAAAGTTCATAATTTTGTCTTTTATGGCTGCGTAATAGTCCATCATGTATATGTACCACATTTTTTTATCCAATGGAAGACAAGATTGTTGATTTGAAACATTTCTCCTTTTCTATTCTAAGCATTTATTTCTATAAATTTTCCACTATATACTGATTGGGCTGCATCCTGCTAATTTGCATACATTGTGTTTAATTTTCATGCAATTCATGATACTTTCTCATTTATGCTTTGACTCCTTATTGGTCCATGAATAATTTGGTAATCTGTTATTTACTCTACAAATATTTGTGATTTTTCAGATATCTTCCTGTTATTAATTTATACTTAAATTTCATTGTGGTCAGAGAATATATTTAGTGTCACTTAAATCCTTTTATATTTACTGAGATTTGATTGTGGTTCAGGATATTGGTACGTGTTCTACTTGGACTTAAATAAAACATCTGTTCTGTTGCTTTAGGAGGAGTGTTAAATATCAATTAGAAAAAGTTCATTGATGCTGTTGTTCAGATTTTCTTTATCATTACTAATATTTTGGCTTCTGGTTCTATCAATTACTGAGAAAGGGGTGTTGAAATCATCAAATATAATTATGAATGTATTCTTTTTATTGTAAATCTATTAGTTTCACTTTATGGATAAGAAGGTCTGTTACTAATTGCATAAATATTTGGCAGAGGTATTTCCTCTTGACGAATCGATGACTTTATCATTGTTAGATGAGCTTCTTTATCCCTGATAACATTCTTGTGCTTTCAGGATCTTCTTGATTCTAATCACATACATACCACTTCCATTTAATGATGAATACTGCTGTGCACTCCCAACTTCATGGCTTGATGGATCAAATGACACCCAAATCATAATGAGCAGCCCAAATCACATGATAACTTGGTAAACCATGGTTAAGCATTCAGTCTCTCCTAAGGCCCAGTAGCAGGCCAAGAGCTGTTTCTCGAAATGAGAGTAGTTATCTGCAGAGAATTGCAGGGCTTTGCTTCAAAATTCCAAGAGCTTGCATTGTGATTCAACTTTGGGCTGTGCCAAAGGCTCCCAACAGTATCCTATCTACCACAGACACTTCAAGCACCATTGAATCGCCTGAATTATATGGTCCAAGTGGCAAAGCAGTTTTCACATCAGCCTGGACATGGTGCAGAGCCTTCTGTTGTCCTGGGCCCTACTTAATTCTAGCAGTTTCTTGGATCACTCAGTAAATGGCCCACAGTAACATTTCCAGAGTCTCACTAGATGTTGCGCCTTTTTTCTGGTTGTGGGAGGAGCTAGACACAACTTATCCTTCACTTTAGGAGGGATATCTCAACATGCTTTATACTACTGGACTCCAAGAAATCGCACTGAGTTAGAAGGCCTCTTAAATTTTGTCATATTTATTTCTCACCTTCTGATACATGAATGTCTTACCAATACATCTAGAGTATTTGCTACTTTTTGCTTACTAGGTTCAATAAGCATAATGACCTCCATGTAATAGACCAGTATAATATCTTGTGGAAGGGAAAGATGATCAAGTTTCTTATGACCTAGTTGGGCAGACTGGCATGTGCCTGTATTCCCTGCTACTCAGGAGGATGAGTGAGGAAAATCGCTTGAACACAGGACTTCTGGGCTGTGGTGTATTATGTCTATCAGATGTCCGCACTAAGTTCAGGATCAGTATTGTGACTTCCTGGGAGCGGGAAACCACCACATTGCTTAAGAAGAAGTGAGCCAGCCCAGGTTGTAAATGGAGAAGGTCTAAACTCCTGTGCTGATCAGCAGTGGGATAGCACCTGTGAATAGCCACTGCACTCCAGTCTGGGCAGCAAAGCAAGATGTCCTGTCTCTACAGAAATAAAAAATAAAAATAAATAAATCTTTTTTAAAATCCCTATGAACTAAATTATGACATAGGGCTGGAGAATTGATATATCCCTGAGGTAGTACAGTGAAGATGGATTTATTGCTGGCCTTGCAAAAGTAAAACGATTCTGGTGAGTTTTATTGACAGGGAGGGAGAAAAAGACATTTCCAGATTGATATCTGCATACTGAGTACCAGTAGATGTGTTAAAGTGCTCAAGGAATAAAGCCACATCTGGTACAATAACTGCAATTGAAGTTACCACCTGTTTGAACGTACAATAATCCACTGTCTTTCCCCAAGATCTACCTGTCTTCTTCACAGGCTGAATGGGCAAGTTGAGTAACAATGTCGTCTGAGTTACCACACTTGCATCTTTTGAGTCTTTGATGGTTGCAGTAATCTACACAATCCCTCCAGGAAGGCAGCATTCCTTTTGGTTTACTTCTTTCCTAAGTAGACGCAGTTCTAGTGGCTTCCACCTGGTCTTTCCCACCATAATATCTCTTACTCCATAGATCAGGGACCCAATCTGGGGTTTCTGCCAGCTGCTGAGTATGTCTATTCCAATTACACATTTTGGAACTAAGGAAATAACTGCAGAATGAGGTCAGGGAGCCACTTGGGTTTAGATGGACATAAACTAAAACTTCATTGATAACCTAACCTTCATAAGCCACTACTCTGCCTGGTAGACCACAATGACATTTTCAGTCTCCCGGAATTAGTATCAGTTCAGAGCTAGTGTTCAGTAGTCTCTAAAAAGTCTGATTAACTTCAATCTCAGGTTTCGACATCAAAAAAAAAAGTCTGATTATTTCCTTTTTTTCCAATGCACAGTACAGGGCTGTCTGTCCCTTCAAGAAGTCTGGGGGAAAGATTAACAGTGTAAATTTATGGTGATGTACTAGGGTTCTTCCTCAAGCGGAATCCCTTTCATTCAAGGGATTTCATTTTATAAACTGGCTCAAATCTGGGAATTGATTAAGGGGTTGTGATTCTGTTGTTATGATTTAGGTTACACTGTTTTTCACTTGACCTATAACTTTTCTGCTTATACAAATCAAGTAAGAATTTAGTGGACTTCTTATCTATTTTACCTCTAGGACCACCATGACCAACCAGTCAATGTCATATGTCTGCAAGCATCAGACTATTTTGATTACTTCTTTAACTCTGCTATTATAATAACCACATCCACCTGCCTTTGGCAGTTGACTGCCACCACTTGGCCCCTGCCACTCCAGGATCCAAGTACCCCCATTGCATTTAGAGTTTCCAATTTAGTGGCTATGCTCTAAAGTCTGACCCACAGAGAAGAGCAAACACAGAGCTCTTCAAGAATGTCCAAGCCATCCACCTAACCAAAGAAGTGAAAAAACTTTACAATGAGAACTACAAAACACTGGTCAAAGAACTCAAGAATGATACAAACAAATGGAAAAACATCCCATGCTCATAGATTAGAAGAACAAATATTGTCAAGATGTCCATCCTACCCAAGGCAATCTACAGATTCAATGCAATCCCTATCAAATTGCCAACACCATTTTTCACAAAACAAGAAAAGACAATACAGAAATTCATATGGAAGCAAAAAAGGCCATGACTACCAAAAGTAATCCTCAGCAAAGGGAACAAAGCTAGAGGTATCACAATTCCAGACTTTAAACTTTATTACACAGCTACAGTAGTCAAGATGGCATGGTATTGATACAGGGAAAGGCACATAGACAATGAAGCAGGATGCAGAATCCAGAAATAAAAACTTGGTCCTTCAACCAACTCATCTTCAACAAAGCCATCAATAACAAACATTGGGAAAAGGAAACCATATTTAGAAAATGGTGGTGGGAAAACTTGCTAGCCACATGCAGAATAATGAAACTGTACCCCTCCCTATCATCACATAAAAAAATTAACTACAGTGGATCTAGGACTTAAATGTAAAACCTCAAACTATAAGAATCTTATAATAAAATGTACAGAACGCCCTGCTGGACATCGTAGTAGGAAATTAATTCATGGCCAAGTCCTCAAAAGCAAACTCAGCAAAAGCTAAGATAGACAGGTGAGACCTTATCAAACTGAAAAGTTTGTACACATCAAGGGAGTGAAAAGGCATTCCACAGAATGGGGAAAGAATATCTGCAAATTATGCATCTGGCAAAGGCTTAACATCTAGAATCTCCAAGAAACTCAAAGTGAAAGGAAAAAAAACAAATAACCCCATTAAAAAGTGAGCAAAGCACACAGACACTTCTCAAAAGATAACATACAAGCAGCCAACAAACACGTGAAAAACTGCTCAGCCTAACTAACCAAAGAAATGCAAATCAAAACTACAATGAGATATCACTTAATATCGGTAAGGATGCCGGTCATTGGTAAGTCAAAAAACAACAGATGCTGATGTGACTACAGAGAAAAGGGAACAATGCTATAGTGTGGGTGGGAATGTAAGCTAGTTAACCCGTGTGGAAAGTAGTATGGAGATTTCTCAAATAACCAAAAATTAAGCTTCCATATGACTCAGCAATTCCTTTCCTGGGAATACATCCAGAGGAACATAAATCGCTCCACCAAAAGGACACTTGTATACACATGTTTATTGCAGCACTACTCACAATAGCAGAAACATGGAACCAATCCAGATACCCATTGAAAGTAGACTGGATAAAGAAAATGTGGGACATATGCAGGATAGAATATTATGTAGCCATAAAGAAGAACAAAATCATGGCCCTTGCAGCAACTTGGATGCAGCTGGAGGCCATCATACTAAGTGAACTATCCCAGAAATAAAGAACTGAATACTGCATTTTCTCACTCATAAATAGACCCAGAACACTGGGCACACTAGCACAAGGATGGGATTGGCACTTATTGGTCACTGCTAGGGAAGGGAGGGAAGAAGGAGGAATGGGGACATGTGGCAAAACACTGGGTACCTGGTCCACTATCAGAGGGCCAGGTAAAAGCCCAAATTCTACCTGCATGCAATCTACTTATGTAGTAAATCCACATCTGTACCCCACACTCTAAAATAAATAATAAATAAAGGATAAAAAAAGAATGTCTAAGGCCAGGTGCAGTGGCTCACTCCTGCAATACCAGCTTTTTCTTATGGTTGTCCAATTGTTCCATCACCATTAGTTGAAAAGACCATCCTTCTTTCATTGAATTGCCATTGATCCTTTGTCAAAATTCAATTGAACTGGCAACTGTTTCTTAGATATGGCACTAAAAGAGCAAGGAACAAAGAAAAATAGATGAATTCTATTTTATCAAAATTTAAAACTTTTGTGCTTCAAAGGTCACCATGAAACAAGTGAAAAGATAGCTCCAGAATGGGAGAAAACATTTGGAAGTCGTATATCTGACAAGAGACTGGTATCCTGTGTATATAAAGAGCACATATAATTTAATAATTAAAAAAATTTGATTGAAAATTGAGCAAAAATTTCAGGAGACATTCCTCCAAAAAAGATATACAAATGGCCAATAGGCACATGAAAAGATGATTACTATCATTAGTCACTAGGGAAATCAAAACCCTAATAAGATAACATTTAAAATCCACTATCAAAATCCACTAATCAAAAAGAAAGACAATGATAGAACAGAATGTGGAGAAATTCAAACACTCATGCACTGCTGGTGGAATGTAAAATGGTACAACTACTTTGTAAAACAATTTGACAGTTCTTAAAAAAAGATAAATTTGGAGTTACCTATGACCTAGCAATTCCGCTCTTAGATACATACCCAAGAGAAATCTAAACACGTCAATGCAAAAACTTGCAAACATATATTCATAGAAGCATTATTCATAATAGCCAAAAGTGAAAATAATCCAAATGGCCATCAACCGATAAATGGATAAACAAAATAAAATACCATGCAATATCTTTAGCCCCTCATTTTTTCTATTGCTTTCCTATTTTCAATTGCATTTATTTCTGCTTTTTATTATTTCCATTATTCTGCTTGCCTTGGGTTTATTTTGCTCTTCTTTCTTCAGTTTTTTAAGGTGATCGTTTACATTACTGACTTGAGGTCCTTCTTCTTTTCTATTTTAAGTGCTATACATTTCTCTCTCAACAACTCTGTATAGGTCTGTTAATCTTTTTGTTAATGTTGATTTTGTGATATAGTGGTATTTTATGAGATTCCTATTTTAATGACGCCCTCTTCTGTCAGTATAACAAAGTCCAGAAATTTAGTAAATTTGTGTTCTTGTTTTGGTGATAGAGTTTGTGTTTTCTCTAATTTTGTGGAATTTTTTTGCTGTTTTGAAGATAAAATGTGCCCTTTTGCTTTTCTCTCTTCCACCACTCAATTGCCAAAGTGCTGTTCTTTGCTGTTTTTTGTCTTTTTTCTTTCCCAAAAGCTATCTGTTTCAACGACTGCCCTCTTCAAACCACATATGCTTTAAATTCCTTTCCTGTAGTCTATACTCCGATCCATCTAGACAATTTAAAAAATTAGAGTGAACTTAGTCTTTCTGGTGGCGTTTTTACATAACTTTTGGCCCTTTAGTTATTTTCCCTCTTCTGTTTTTCCCTCATATTTTCTCAATCTGCCCTGCTGGTCACCAAACTTAGTTGCAGGGAAGGTAGAAGGGAGTGGAAGCATGAAAACCAACACACTACAATTTGATGTTATTTCTCCTTTTACTTACAGCTATTTTGAAGTTTGGGTATTCTTCAAGTTATGGTGAAGGTATAATTTTGTGTAGTTTTGTTTTTCTCTTCTTGCTGTTCTGTATTACTTTTGGAGGGTTATAGGGAGATTGGGACCTCAGTGGCTGCCATAATTTTCAACTACGAGGAAGTTCCCCAATATACCATATTCTAACAATAGATATTATTTCTGGTGACTACAATTGCTTCTTGGTATAAATTTTTTTTACTTTATGGTAAAATTTGATAGCATGCTAATAAAGATATTGGAAATAATGTATAATTTTCCCAGGTCTAAATTAATGTTTATCCCTTTTTGCTCTGTTTTCAACCTCAATATTTTGTCTGGACGACAAATCCTTCCTCTTTTCCTTACCACTACCACTAAATATGAAATGCTAAGAATCTAATATGTAAATTATGTTCGTTATTATCTCCATGATAAAAGGAAATCATAAAATATCAAAGTCTCTGTGTTCTGACTTAAATGAAACAATCAAGGGTAAACTGCAGTGTACCTTATTCTAATTGAGAGCATTTGGCTAGATCAAAAAGACAAAATATCCAAGAGTTAATTCAAAGGCTCATTTATTCAGATTCCAATCCCTCATCTTCCATGGTAACCGTTAGGAAGACCTTATTTGTCAGAGCTGTGACAGAGGAAAACAGATTTTCCTTATGATATCTGTGTTTAGGTGTGGCTGTTTTAAGACATTATGCTTTCAAAACAAATGTTAATGTTCTCACTTACCTGTGAAAGCTAAATAATTTGAGCACATGGTGGTAGAGAATGAAAAACAGGTAACAACCCGGGAAGGCTGAATGAAGGAATGATAAAGAGAAGTGGGTTAAAGGGTACAAACATACAGTAAAATAGAAGGAATAAATTCAATGTTTGATAGCAGAGTGACTATACTTAACAAAAGTATATTGTACTTGGGTAAGGTCCTAAATACCCTGACTTATCACTACACATTATATACATGTAACAAAAGTTCTCCTGTACCCCATAAATCTGCACAAATTTGAAAGTAAATAAGTAAATGTTAGTAAAATAGGTGGTCATGTTCTCTCATGCATCTTTTTTAGAAAGTTTGATATTGTAGTCAATAAAAGAGAGTGGTTAAGGTGTACAACTCTCAGAGCCAGAATGTCTCGATAAACAACTAAATTCTACCATTTTCTAAATGTGAGATCAAGCTACTGAACACCTCTGTACCTCTATTTTCTCATCTAGTAAATGAAAGTAATAGCAATATCTACTTCATACAAGAATTGTGAGTAAATACATGTGAAACAGAACAGTGAAGGACGTAGTAAACTCGTGTGTTTGCAATATTTGTTGTATCACTTAGTTTTACCAGTCTCTTGAATGGTTTTAGTAGTTCTCTGTTGCTGAATAATTAACTGCCACAATTTCATACCCTAAACAACACCCATTTATTATCTCACTGTTTCTGTAGGTTGGGAATCTAGGTCCTCTGCTTCAGGGTCTCTCAATAAGGCTACAATCAAGTTGATAACGAGGGCTTGGTTCTCTTCTGAAGGCTGGCTTGGGGAAGGATTTGCTTCCAAGCTCATGTGGTTGTTGGCAAGATTCAGCTCCCTGTGGTCTGTGAAACTGAGGGCCTCAGTTTCTATCTGCCTATAAACTGAAGGCTGCCCTAAGGTCCTTGTCACAGTGGCTTCAACATGGCAACTTGGTTCATCAAAGCCAATAAGGTAGACTCTGCTAAAAGACAGAGGTTATTATTTCTTGTAACTTAATCACAGAAGTGATATCCCATCATGTGTGCCATATTTGCTTGGTTAGAAATAAGACACAAGGGGAGTGACTACCTGGATGCAGGGACCATTGGAGGACATCTTAAAATCTGTCCATCCAATGTCCTAAAAAGGAAATACATATAGCAGAGATATTTAAGAAGATATTTAAGAGATATTTTGATTTTTGTAGTCAACTTACCCAGATTTAAATGCTTAAGTGGCCTTAGGCAGGTTACGTAACCCCTTTCTAAGCCTCAATTTCTTCATATATAACACAGAGTAATAATAGTACTTGGGTGATACTTTGAAAAGGATTAAATATGAATATCTATCTATCTTGCTTGGAAATTAATGAGTGCTTAATAAATGTTAGTAAATCTTATTCCAAAGCTAGAGTTCATTATGCAAAAAAGTCACCCACACTTGTTTATCACAGCACAATTGCAAAGAGGTGGAATCAAACTGAATGCCCACCATGGAATATTATTCAGTCATAAAAAAGAATGAACTAATGTCTTTTGTAGCAACTTGGATGGATTTGGGGACCATTATCCTAAGTGAAATAATGCAGGAACAGAGAACCAAATGCTGTATGTTCTCACTTTTAAGTGGGAGCTAAACTAAGGAATTGCAAAAGCACATAGAATGGCATAATGGACATTGAAGGCTCAGAAGGAAGAGGGTGGGATGCAAGAAGGGATGAAAAATCATCTATCAGGTACAATGTGCACTTAAAGTCCTTATTTCTTCAACACTATACAATGCATACATGTAACCAAAAATCATTTGTACTCCCTAAAGCTACTGAAATATATATATAATGAAAAACAACACAAATATTATTGAAATCTAATGGAATGATATTTAGTTTAACAAACTTGTATATTCCACACATTAAATAGGTGATCAGATGGGGCTTAAGAAAAATGAACATAAACAAAAGACCATCATAAAATTGTTGGTCTTAATTATGCCCATTTTCAAAGTTACACTTCTATATAGACTCTCAGCTAGGTTTTGGTGTTTTTAAGGTGCTTCTATGCTCAGATCCAGATTAATAAGGACAATTAAAACTCGACTTTCCACACCAGCTACATTTCAACTTAAGTTAAGCCAGGACATTTGATACACATGTATAAATTAAGACTTCTGATTACAGAAGTGGTATGTCTTCTTGATTTAACTATGCAATTATTAAGATCCCGCCATGGTCCAGTCCCTGTGTTGAAAACTGAGGGGACACAGTCCCTGACATTAAGGAGCTCACAGCCTCCATGGAGAGTCAGGTAAACAAGGAGTGACAGTAATACAATGTGGCACACACTGTAGCAGAAATTGGCATAGGGTCCTATGGAAGAACAGAGGAGGAAGATTAACCGAAATTGGGAGAGTCAAGAAAGGCTTTCTTGTTCTGAGGCTTGAAATATGAGCAAGAAATTATATTCCCAGCAGGGAATATACGAGATGATATAGAGATTTTCTTGGATGTCAGTCTCACAGTTCAATGAGGAAGACAAATTCATGGAAAGCTAATAAGAATACCGGATGTGATTAAATGCTGCGGGAGCCTGGGAAGGAGGATGCTGACCGGGTGAGTGTGGTCAGGAAAGGGTTCACAGAGGAAGAGAGTACTGAGCCAGACTTTAAATGATCTTCTTCAAGTTTTCTCCATTGCTATTTCCAGCATTAGGTGGGTGTCTCCAGATTGGGATCATTTTGTTTTTGTGTTCATCACCTTTCATTATCCATGTGTGACACAAAAAATAGCTAATTGGAGTTTAGAATGTTAGAACTGTCTACTGGCCTTACACCTTGGTTGTTCCTCAACTTAAGAATTATCATTTCATTGCATATTCACATATCTCCTGAATAATGGTACTATTCATATGAATAGTGAGACTAGCCTAACATTTATACAATGTTTTTTTCAGTTTAGGATTCACATTTTATAGAAGCTAAATGTACAAATTAATGATATTTCAAATATATAGTAAAGTACAGAAAATGATTTAAAAATAGACACCCATAATCACACCACACAATGAATTGGATGCTACCATTTTGCCTCATTTGCTTTGGCTCTCGCTTTCTCTTTCTAAGAAATAATAGATTACAAATACAGAAAAACCTTATATCTCATGCCTTCTTCATCCATATGTCTCCTTGGGTAGTCACTGTCCTGCAGTTGCTATACATCATTTTGTGCATATTTTTGTACTTTTGTTATGTATGAACATAAATAATACATGATTTCATGAATCTTTACAATTTTTAAAACTGAATAGACCCTTTTGTATCTCATTTTTTCATGCAAAATTGTTTTTAAAATGTATTCATGCTGGTTAATGTTGTTCCAGTAGTTGCTCCAGTCCATTCATTTTAACAGTTTTTTAACAACCTACTGCATGACTGAATCACAGCTTATTCACCAAACAAGGGATAATTAGTCTGTTTCTACTTTCTAGTTTTATTTCATTTTTTGCTCTTATAAAAAGTATTTGCTAAATGCTTGTGTACATGTTCCTTTGTGTCCATTTCTGAGAATTTTGCTAGAGCCATTTAGGAATTGAATTGCTGGGCCATAGGGTATATTCATCTTCAAATTTAATAGATTTTGTCAAATTGTTATGCAAAGTACTTTATCTGTTCTGAACAATTTGTATGTATTAACTCATTGCATCCTCATAACAACCATAGGAGGCAAATACTGTTATACACATTTTTACACATGTGGAAACTAAAACTAAGAGAATTTAAGTGATGAACTCAAGGTCATACAGCTAGCAAGCAATAGAACTTTATTTTAATAGAGGCAGTCTAGTTCGTACGCCCAGGCTTTTAACCACTATACTGTTCTGTCTCCTATTCTAACCCATTATAGCTCTAATTTGCATTTATTTCTCTCATTACTAAATAGGAGAACATTTTATAAATCTCTTTTTGGGGGGCAGGAACATCAAGTACTGTGAAAGCCGTAAGTTGTGGTAAAAAATTCCACAGCCCTCTCCTCAAAGGCATTGAACTTTCACAGAAGCCAGTCCTGGCCCATGACCTCCATGAGAGCAGGAATTTCAAAATACTACTGCAATTAGTGGACTGATTTGGAGGAGGAATATATTTTTTAACTTAGTTTTATTTTTATTAAAGAAATAAGTACACATTGTTTAAAGAGACAACTGAATCTACAAAACTTGTTAAGAAAATCAAGTCTTTCTCCTTTTCTGCTTCCAAGACACAACCACTTTCAGTCAGTTCTCTGAGCGAATTATTTTGCTATGTACCTCTACATCTCCAAACAACACACTTGCATGAATAAGGCTTGGTATTACAGATTTAAGAATTATTAATTGACTTTACATTATGAGAGATATAATTTAGCTCCTGCACATCTCTATCTCTCTCTCTCTCTCTCTCTCTCTCTCTCACACACACACACACACACACACACACACGCACGCACACACACACACCCTACAACCTACCCCACAACCCATCTATATTGCCCCAATACAGTTATATTTTGATCAATAGTCAATGTTTACATCATTATGATTATATAGTCAACTTAATCATAAAGTATTTTATATTATGATTATTTTCCATCTCCTTCACATTTTGTTTCCCTAGCATTTTTTTTTAACTTTCTTGATTTTTTTATGTACTTATCACTAAATCAACCTGAAACTCTTCTCCTGGCAATTGTATCACCTTGAAGAAATCTTTTCAAAGCCTTTAGGACTGCTCCAATCTGTACTGATTGCTTCAGGCCTGCTGAAAAGCTGTAGTCTTGAGTTCTCTTTTCATCACCATCCTAGAGTTTTTCTTTGCATCTCTTTTGTTGAATTCTCAATTGCTTGGATCCACATCTTCTACTTTTTTGGGCTATGCTCCCATTTGAGGGTTGCCCATCCTCCAATAGCTTCCTAAGAAAGGGTGGGTGCCATATTATCTTTCCCAAGAATGGTCACAGAATTAAGTCCTGTCCAACATGTTCCTCTAGAATGTTGCCACTCCCCCATGCAGAGGTGGACTCTATGTTCCTTACCCTTCAACCTGGGCATACCATTAGGTATACCTTGATTAACAGAACATGGTGGAAATAATGCTGTGTAATTTATAAGTCTAGATCATAAAAGTCAATACTCTTTCCACTTGACTCTCCCTTAGAAAGCTCATCGTTTGAATCCAGCCACAATGCCATAAGAAATCACAGGACACACACAGAAGTCTATGTGGAGAGAACAAAGGACTCCATTGGTTGTATAAACGCCCAGCCAACAACCAATGCCAACTGCCAAACATATGAGTGAGCAAATTTGAAGTGGATCTTCCAGGTTTCACTTGAGATACTCTAGCTGATGCCAATCGGAACATGAGCCAAATCTTCCCCATTTAGGCCTACTGAAATGTCAGAGACATGAAAAAAAATTTATTGTTAGCCGGGCTCGATGGCTCAGCCTGTAATCCCGCGCCTTGGGAGGCTGAGGTGAGTGGATTGCCTGAGCCCGCGGGTTCGAGACCCACCTGGGCAGCGAGACCTCATCTCTACAATAAGTCAAAAAAAAAAAAAAAAATCAGCCGGGCGTGGTAGCGCATGACTGTAATTCCGGTTACTCCGAAGGCTGAGGCGGAAGGATCGCCGGAGCCCAGCAGGTCGAGGCTGCGGTGGCCGGGAGCGGCCACTGCACTCCAGTCTGGGCGAGAGTGAGACTTAAACTCAAAAAAAAAAAAAATTGTTGTTTTAAGCAACTATGTTTTATGGTATTTTTTATGTAACCAGAACAAGAGAAATTGGAAATAAATATTTTGAAATCTTGCATATCTGGAAATGTATTTGCTCTATCATAACATTTAACATAGTTTGGCTCAGAATAAAATTGTAAGATTAAATTTATTTTCCATGAAGAAAATATTAACACATCGTTCAAAAATTTCTTAGTATCCGGCATTGCTATAAAGAAGTGCAATGCAAGGCTCATTCCCTTTCTTTTGAATGTGATCTTTGATTTTATTTCTCTGAGGAAGCATTCAGGATGATCTACTTATGACATAATTCTGAAATTTTAGATGATGTGAATACATACATATTCATTCTTTTTGTTGGACACTCACTGGGTTCTTTTAATCGAAATGTAGTCTCAGATCTTTCGATTTCTGGTGAAATTTTATATATTACCTATTTGATCATTTCCCATACTTTATTTTCTCTTTCTGGAATTCCTATTATTCAGATACTAGGACTTTGATATTAATTCTCTAAAGCTATTATTTTTCCATTTTTTCTTTTGTTCTACTTTATAGGTAATTTCTTCACTTCGTTTTTCAACATTACTATTCAATTTTTGAAATTGAGGTACATACGACTTCTGATGTATAGTTAGATGAACTTTTGCATATGTATATACTCAGTCATGTAACTACCACATGTATCAAGACATAAAATATATCAATCACTTCAGAATGTTCTCTCATGCCAATTTTCCATTCAATATCAAACCCCAAAGGGAAACATTATTCTCATATTTTCCCCATATATTGTTTACTCTTCTTGAACTTCAGAAATATCGAATGGTTGATTATGCTTCTTTAATTTAAAATAGTGTTCTTGGGATTTAATCTATGTGGTTGCATGAGCTTTTAATTCACATTTAACTTCAGATGTCATATTGTAGTTTTTATTCTATTATTACATTTGCAAACCATCTTTTTTATTTTTATTTACTTTTAATTTTTAGTTATTATTGATACATAATAATTGTCCATCCTGTTTTTTGTTTTATGAATTTAATTGCCTGCTCTTATTTCTCTAGACTAACAGTAGCTTAAGAATTCTTTAATGAAGTACAGATGACATAAAATAAAATGCACATATTTATAGTGTACAAATGTAGTGTTTGACATACATAATCATCTATGAAACCATTTCTTCAATTAAGATAATGAATATATCCATCATCTCAAGAAGTTTCTTTGTGCTCCTTTGTAATCCCTCCTTTCTACTCCTTCTACCCCGATCCTCCTTTGTCTTCAGGCAACAAACAATTTTCTTTATCACTATGAATTAGTTTTCAATTTCTAGAATTTTATATAAATATAGTCATATAGAAACACTCTGTTCTACTTGGTTTCTTTTTTTAGCATAATCATTTTGAGATTTATCAATGTCATTATGTGTATTCATAGTTCATTTTTTTAATGCTGAGTAGCATTACATTGTATGAATATACAATAATTTGATTAGTCTTTCATCTGTTAATGGACATTTGTGTTTTTTAGAGTTTTGAGTATTTGTGTATGCATGCATCCTTATATGTATGAACATATGCTTTCAATTATTGTGGGTAATACCTAATAGTGGAATGGTGGAATTGCTAGGTTATATGATATGTGTATGTTTAAGTTCCTAAGAAACTGACAAACTATTCTACAAAGTACTTGTACATTTTTTTTTTTAGTTGGAGTCTCACTCTGTCACCCAGACTGGAGTGCAGTGGCCGCTCCCGGCCACCGCAGCCTCCACCTGCTGGGCTCCAGCGATCCTTCCGCCTCAGCCTTCCAAATAGCTGGAACCAGAGGTGCGCACTACCACGCCCGCCTAATTTTTGATTTATTGTAGAGATGAGGTCTCGCCAAGTTGCCCAGGCGGGTCTCAAACCCGCGGGCTCAGGCAATCCACTCACCTCAGCCTCCCAAAGTGCTGGGATTACAGGCTGAGCCACCGAGCCCGGCGTTCTTGTACATTTTAAATTCCCACCAACAGTATATGAAAGTTCCAGTTGATCCACTTCCTCACCAATATGTGATACCATTAGTCTTATTAATTTTAGATGTTCTAACAGATGTGCAATTGTATCTAATTGTGGTTTATAATGGTGACTAAATTTTAATGTACTTATTTGCCATCCTACATATTTCTTGTGAAGTGTATGTTTATAGCCTTTGCTCAAGTTTATACTGGGTTGTTTTTAATTTTTATAAATTTAGCTTTGACAATTGTTTACATGTTCCAGATACAAGTCTTTTATCAGATATGTGATTTGAAAATATTTTTCCCAATCTATATTGTATTTTCGTTTTTAACAGAGTAATTCACAAAGTAGAAGTTCCTAATTTTGATGAAATTCAACTTATCTTTTTTCTTCCTTTATGGATTGTATGTTTGATGGTATACCTAATAAATCTTTGACTAATCCAAAGTCACAAGATTTCCTCTGATGTTTTCTCCTAAGAGGTGTGAGAGGCCTCTTCTTCCAGGATATAGATAGGTGTGTGTATGCATCCCTACAAGTTCTCTGATGGTATAAATTGAGAAAGAGACAGGCGTGTGAAAAGGGAGAGAGGTAGAATCTTGCAAAGTTGGCGGCCAAGGTTGGCAGGTCCACAGCTAGCCAGACTTCAGGGATAAGAACTTGTTCACGTCTGAGCACTGAAGACAAATTTTCTTCAATTTTTCTTTTCACACACACACACACACACAAAAAGATGTGGTGTTTTTTGTGTGTGTGTTGAGAGCAAAGTGGAAGGATTATGTCAGGGTCTAGATTTCCAGAACACAGATAGGAAGAGGTGTGATGTGTGTGGGCGTCATTCCTACTCCCAAAAGAAGGAAGATAAAATTCTGGCTACTTGGAAGGCTGAGGCGGAAGGATCTCCGGAGCCCAGCAGGTCGAGGCTGCGGTGGCCGGGAGCGGCCACTGCACTCCAGTCTGGGCAGCAGAGTGTGACTCCAACTCAAAAAAAAAAAATTCTCAAGGCATCTACCTCATAGTGGTGTTTGATGCACTCCACCATATTCTCTAGGCATTTTTAAGAACCAAAAACTCAGAAGGACCAAAAAACTCCTTTATCAAAAGTCACTGACAGTATTTCCAATGGCTAAAATAAAAATGTTTGAAAGGCACAAACCCAACATTAATCAGGGTACTTGCTTAGAAACTTGGAATGGAGCAGTGGCCTACCAGGGTGAGTGTTCTACTTCAGTGTAGCCAAAAAAGGGGAGCATTGTCTGCAGAGATTTTTTTTAAATCACCACCACACTCCAGCAGTCCTAAAGAGTTTCAGTGAAAAAATAATCTTCTCTTCAAAAATCTTGCATCTTTATTCAATTCCAAAGTTGAGTTTTTTCCTAAAGAGAATATCATTCTCTTAAAAAACAGCTTTATCGAGATATAACTGGTATGCAATAAATTGCACATATTTAAAGGTGTACAATTTGATTTGACATATGTACAAGGGGGGGACCCCAAAACAGAATTATTTATTAAAAGTTGCATATTAGTTCTTATATGTTTACGCTTCAGTCACCTTCAAAATACTCTCCATTTGATACAATACACCTCCCAAGATGCATTATCCACTGCTCAAAACAGTTTTTGAACTCATCAATTTTGATGCCTTTTAGTGTGTCTGCTGTTTTCCTGTTTCACTTCTTCCACATCAGCAAAACGTTTCCCTTTGAGGAATATTTTCATACAGGGAAACAAAAATTCACTCAGGGGGACATCGGGTGAATTGGGAGGGTGAGGCACAGGGGTGATGCTATTTTTGGTCAAAATCTGATGAACACTCAGCACAGTGTGGGCAGGTGCCTTGTCATGGTGGAAGAACCAGACATGTATTAGCCACAACTCAAGAAGGCTCTTCCACAAATCATGATGCAACCCTCTCAAAACTTTCAGATAAAAACTTTGGTTGACCGTTTGATCTGGAGGAACAAATTCTGAGTATAATACAAGGGGCCTGCCCTCCAAAAGATAATTCCAGGTTTGTTTGGGTCCCCCTCATATATATGTGTAAATATATCACCACAATCAGGATTGTGAACATATCCATCACCCACAGAAATTTTCCCATGACCACTAGTCATAGTTCCCTCGTATTCCTCTCTAAATCTCCATCCCCAACTAACCACTGTCTGTTTTCTATCACTATGAGTTAGTTTACATTTTTAGACATTTTATATAAATGGGATCATATGATAAGTACTCTTTTTTCATCTGCCTTTTTTTCACTCAGTATAATTATTTTGCAATTAATCCATGCTGTTCTGTATATCAATATTTTATTCTGAAACTCACTTAAAATTTATTGCTGAGAAGTATTCCATTGTATGGATATACCATAATTTGTTTATCCACATATCTTCTTTTGGGGTTGTTACTACGTTTGGGCTATTATGAATAAAGCTGTTAGGAGCGTTTGTGTTCAAGTCTTTGAATGGACGTATTTTTTTTCTCTTGGGTAAATAAATAGGAGTGGGATGGTTGGATCTTATTATGGGTGTATGGTTAGTATTTTTAAAAACTATCAAATATATTTTGTATATATGGTTGTACCATTTCACGGTCTTTCCAATAGTCAATGAAAATTCTAGTACTCCACATCCTCACTAACATTTGGAATGATTGGGTTTTTTTTTTTTTTTCAATTTTGATCATTTAATAGATTTGTAATGATATCTCACTGTGATTTTAACTTGCATTTTCCTGATGATACATAATGTTGAACATCTATACATGAAATTATTTGCCTCTGTATGTCTTCACTGAAGAAGTGTCTGTTCAAGCATTTTGCCCATTTAAATGGGTTGTTTTGTTTTGTTTTGAATTGATGTCTTACTACGTTGCCCAGGCTGGAGTGCAGTGGCACTATAACAATTCACCACAGCCTTGACTTCCTGGGCTCATTCTGCCTCAGCCTCCTGAGTAGCTGGGATTATAGGTGCGTGCCACCATGTCTGGATAATTTTTTGGTTTTGGTTTTGTTTTAGAGATGAGGCCCCACTATGTTGTCCAGGCTGGCCTTGAATTCCTGGGTTCAAGCAATCCTCCTGCTTCCGCCTCCCAAAGTGCTGGGATTAAAGGCCTGAGCCACCACATACAGCCTAGGTTGTTTGTTTGCTTATTGCTGAATCTTGAGAGTTTATATTCTGGATCCAATTCCTTTATTATATATGTATTTTGTGATGATTTTCTCTCAGTCTGTGATATCTTTTCATTCACTTATGTTGTATTTTGATGAACAGAATTTTCAAAATTTTTATGAAGTATATTTATCAATGTGTTCTTTCATGGAAGATGCGTTCAGTGTTTTATCTACGAAATTATCGCCTGACTCAAAGTCATAAGGAATTCATCCCATATTTTCTTCTAAATGTTGTATTGCTTTAGGTTTTATATTAAGCCCTAGGATCCATTTATTTACAGTAACATTTATTTTTTTCTAACTATTAAAAGTTAATACACAAGGGTACTTGCATAATCAACATTTGTACACCTAACCCTGAATTGTATCCCACATCTTTATAATAAAAAAGAAACAAAATAAAATAAAATAATGTTTTAAAAAGTTAATATAAAAGTTAATTTTCAATAATGGTTAGAAAAATAAGACAGAAGATAAATAAGAATTAAGAACTAGAACAATACTATAAACCAAACAGCCTTAACAGACATATAAAAAACATTCTAAGCTGGGTTCGGTGGCTCAGCCTGTAATCCCGCACCTTGGGAGGCTGAGGTGAGTGGATTGCCTGAGCCCGCGGGTTCAAGACCCGCCTGGGCAACTTGGTGAGACCTCATCTCTACAGTAAATCAAAAATTAGCCAGTCGTGGTAGCACGCGCCTGTAGTTCCAGCTACTTGGAAGGCTGAGGCGGAAGGATCGCTGGAGCCCAGGAGGTCGAGGCTGCGGTGGCCAGGAGCATGCCACTGCACTCCAGTCTGGGTGACAGAGTGAGACTCCAAATAAAAAAATGAAAAAAATTCTACCCAACAATAGCAGAATACACATTTTCCTCAAGTATACATAAAACATTAGCTAGGATAAACAATATTTAAGCCACAGAACAAATATTAATAAATTTCAAAAGTTTGAAATCATGCAAAGTATTTTTCAATCAAAATGGAATGAAACTAGAAATCAATAACAAAAGGAAAACTGGAAAATTCACAAATACAAGGTCTGACAATTAAGTTCGCAAACTCACCCTAGCAAAAGTGCTACATACCTTATAGCTGAATATCACTATGGTCACCTCCAAAGTACTCCCCTTAGGAAGTTATGCATTGATGACATTGCCTACTCCACTCTAAAAGCAATTTTGGAACTCTTTCTGGAATGCCCGACAGAGCTATCATCGTATTGCCCTTGATGTCCTGAATGTCATCAAAATGTTTTCCTTTCAAAACTTCCTTTATCTCTGGGTAAAGAAAAAGGTCATTGAAGGCCAGGATGTTCCAATACAGTTACTTGTTTACTGGCTAAAAACTCCCTCACGGGAAGTGCTATGTGAGTTGATGCATTGCTGTGATGTAAGAGCTCCTTCGGGATCGTTTTTTCACATACCTTTCTCATGCCAAGATTTTCAGTTTAGATTTTCTATCTGTTTCTCTGTCAATGTTTATTTGCTCTGCTGTGCTTCTCACAGATAGCCAATGATTTTGACGCACAATTGGATGAATGTTTACAATGTTTTCATCAGTTCAGTTGATTACTGACCATCCTGACATCTCTTCTTCAGTGACACTTTCTGTCCCCTCAGAAAAATATTTAATCCATTTGTATACTACCATTTTCTTCATTGTGTTATCCTCATAAACTTAGACTAATATGTCCCTGATTGCAATTCCAGTCTTGTCATGTTTAACAAGAAATGTAATGTTTGTTTGTGATCTAATTCATGCTCTGACATTCTTATGACAGCACACAAAAACATGCAACAAGTATAATGAATGCTACTCAGCAAGACACTGCCACACATCGAAACAAACACAGATGTGAAACAGTGATACACAAAGGTTATAAAACCTTACTGAGTTTTCTGTACAGTGCTGCCAACGTAAGTGCATGATGGCAAATTCATGAGCTTAATTGTCAGACCTCAAATGTGAAATTTAAACAACACAATCTTTTTTTTTTTGAGTTGGAGTCTCACTCTGTCGCCCAGACTGGAGTGCGGTGGCCGCTCCCGGCCACCGCAGCCTCGACCTGCTGGGCTACGGCGATCCTTCCACCACAGCCTTCCGAGTAGCCGGAATTACAGGCGCGCGCTACCACGCCCGGCTGATTTTTTGATTTATTGTAGAGATGAGGTTTCGCTGCCCAGGCGGTGCCCAGGAGGGTCTCGAACCCGCGGGCTCAGGCAATCCACTCACCTCAGCCTCCCAAAGGCGCAGGATTACAGGCTGAGCTGCTGAGCCACCGAGCCCGGCACAACACAATCTTAAATAGCCACTGTATCAAAGGAAAATCTCTAGGAAAATTAGAAAATACCTTAAGACAAGTAAAAACAAAAGCACAATATATCAATATGTATGGGATGTAGTGAAATCAGTGCTAAGAGGACCCTTTATAATGTAAATGCTTACAATAAAAGAGAAGAGAAAGTTCAAGTTAACAACCTAACTTTATAACTAAGAAACTAGAAAAAGAAGAGTGAACTAAACATAAAATTAGCAGAAGAGAGAAAATAATAAAGATCAGATCAGAGACAAATAATCTAGAAAATAGAAAATTAAAAGAGAAAATCAGTGAAATCAAGAGTTGATTCTTAGAAAAGATCCATAAAATTAACAAATCTAACTAGACTAAGTAAGTAAAAAAGACAGAAAACAAATTCAAATTCCTAAAAAAAAAAAAATGGATGTGGGAATATTACTACTGATTTTACAAAAAATAAAGGGGATTAAGAAAGAATACTATGAGCCGGGCTCTGTGGCTCAGCCTGTAATCCCGCGCCTTTGAGAGGCCGTGGTGAGTGAATTGCCTAAGCCCGTGGGTTCGAGACTCGCCTGGGCAACTTGGTGAGACCTCATCTCTACAATAAATCAGAAATTAGCTGGGCATAGTTGCGTGCACCTGTAGTTCCAGTTACTTGGAAGACTGAAGCAGAAGGATCGCCGGAGCCCAGGAGGTCAAGGCTGCGGTGGCCGGGAGCGGCCACTGCACTCCAGTCTGGGTAACAGAGTGAGACTCCAACTAAAAAAAAAAAAAAGAAAGAAAGAAAGAATACTATGAATAATCGCAAGCCAAGTAATTGAAGAACCTACATGACATAGACAAATATCAAGAAATATAAACTTCACTAAAAATGATTCATGAAGAAATAATCATACTAAAAAATTGAAGAGAAGGGAAATCTTAATTCATCCTATAAGGCCAGAATTACCCAGGCCACTAAAGTCAGATGAAGACACTACAAGAAAAAGAAACTATAGACAAATATCCCTTATGAATATTGACGCAAACCTCATGACAAATGCCAGTAAACTGAATTCAAAAACACATCAAAAAGATTTTAATGAAATAAATACATAAAATAATAAACAAAAATTTTAAAAGTTTAAAAAGAAAAGTTAAAAAAAAATTATACTATGACCAAATGAGTTTTATCGCTGGAATGTGAGGGTGGCTCAACATATGAAAATCAGTGTAATATATTACATCAACAGAATAAAAAAAAGATTATCCCTGTTGATGAAGAAAAAGCATTTGACAAATTTGTTACCCTTTCATGATAAAAATATTCAATAAACTAGAAATAAAACTAATTCATCAACCTGACACCATATATGAAAAACTCATAGCTAACATAATTTTCCATGGTGACAAACTAAAAGCTATTCTTCTAAGATCAGGAACAATACAAGGATGCCCATTCACACCATTTCTATTCAGCATTATACTAGAAGTTCTAGCCAGAGGAATTAGGCAAGAAAATTGGAAAATAAGTAAGATTATCTCCCTTCATAGATGGAGTATGTAAAAAGCCCTAAAGATTTAACCAAAAAAAACTATTAGAAATAAGAAACAAATTCAGCAAAGTTGAAGGATACAAAATCAACACACAAAAATTAGTTCCATTCTATACAATGATAATGAGCAATCCAAAAAGGAAGTTAAGAAAATATTTCCATTTACAATAGCATCAAAAAGAATAAACTGTAGGAATGCATTAAAACAAGAAGATGAAAGAAAGACTTGCACAATGAAAACAGTAAAACATTGTTGAAAGAAATTAAAGAAGACATAAACAAATGGTAAAATCCCATGTTCACAGAATGGCAGGCATATTATAAAGACGGCAATAGCACCCAAAGTGTTCTGCAGATTCAATGCATTCCCTATCAAAATCCCAATGGTGTTTTTTGTAAAAATAGAAAACTCAATGTGAAAATTAATCCAAATACTATACTACAATAACAGAATAAAGACATAAAGAACAGAATAAAGAAAAAAACACATGATCCTTTCGATTGATGCAGAAAAAGTATTTAGCAAAATTTGTCACCTTTTCATGACAAAACCACTTACATGAAACCTCAAGGGACCCTGAACAGCCAAAACAATCTTTAATAAAAAATCACATTTGCAGAATTTACACTTCTGATTTCAAAACTTACTTTAAAGCAACAGTAATCAAAGCAATGTGGTACTGGCATAACTACAGACATATAAACCAGTGAAATAGTATGAAATAGAATAAAAACTTGGAAATAATCTTTTGTATATATAGTCAAGAGATTTTTTACAAAAGTGTCAAGACCATTCAATAGGGGAAAAGACAGTATTTTCCACAAATGGTGCTGGAAAACTGGATATCTACATGCAAATAATTAAGTTGGACTTTTTAATTTACACCATATAAAACTAAATCAAAATGTATCAAATACCTAAAGTAAGAGCTAAAACTACAAGCCTCTTAAAATAAACAGGGGAAAATCTTCACAGCATTGAATTTGGCAATGATTTATTGGATATGACATCAAAAGCACGGGCAATAGAGGAAACGTAGATAAATTGAACTTTATCAAATTTTTTTTAAGATACGGGGTATAATTCAGGATTAGGTATACAAGTGGTCATCAAACAAGTAAATTTTGGGTCTCCCTTTGGTCCTCACATTGCCTGGTTTGAGATCAGGTATTGATGTTGTGACCCATCCCCCCACTCTCACCCCTGCAGTATCCCACTACTGCCAATTCCTTTCTTATAGTATTATGGTAAATGTTCAGGGTCTGCTTATGAGTGAGAACATGTGGTACTCTGTTCTTTGCTTCTGTGATAGGTCATTGAGTATGATGGACTCTAAATCCATCCAAGTTGCTAAAGTCCATATGTTTGTCCTTCTTTATGGTTGCATAATATTCCACTGTGTATATGTACCACTTTTTTTTTATCCAGTCCAGTTTCAATGGGCAGCACGGTTGGTTCCATGTTTTTGCTTTTGTGAATAGTGCTGCAATAAACACGTATGTGCAGGTATCTTTTTTGTAGAATGATTTGAGTTCCTCCAGGTATATTCCCAGTAGGAGGATTTCTAGGCCATATGGAAGGTCAATTTCTAGTTATTTCAGAAGTTGCCACACTGTTTTCCAAAGAGATTGCATTAGTTTGCATTCCCACCAACAGTGCAAAAGTGTTCCTTTTTCTCTGAATCCTAACCAGTATCTCTTGTTTGCTTTATTAATGATGGCCATTCTTACTGAGGTTAGGTGGTATCTCCATGCACTTTTGATTGGCATTTCTCTGATGATTAGTGAGACTGAGCACTTTTTCATGTGTCTGTGTCTGCCCATATATCTTCTTTTGAAAAGTGTCTACTCATGTCTTTCGCCCACTTTTTAATGGGGCTGTTTGTTTGTTTTTTTTCCTTTTGGCACATTTGAGTTCCTTGTAGATCCTGGATGTTAGCCCTTTTTCAGATATACAGTTGGCAAATATTTTTTCCCATTCTCTGGGCTGTCTCTCCACTCTCTTGATGGTTTCTTTTGCTTTACAGAAGCTTTTCCATTTAATGAGGTCCCACTTGTGTATCTTATCTCTTACGGCATGGGCACTTGGGGTTTTGAGCAGGAATTGGTTGACAGTTCCAATTTCCATAAGGGTGTCTCCTGCATTTTCTAAGATTCTTGTAGTTTGAGGTTTTACGTTTAGGTCTTTGGTCCATTTAAAGTTGATTTTTGTGTATGGTGATAGGTAGGGGTCCTGTTTCAATCTTTTGCATGTGGTCAGCAAATTTTCCCAGCACCATTTACTGAATAGGTTCTCCTCTCCCCAGTGGTTGTTGTTGGAGGCTTTGTCAAAGGTGAGTTGGTTGAGAAGTTGAGGTTTTGCTTCTGGAATCTCTATCCTGTTCCATTGGGCCATATGCCTGTTCTTGTACCAATACCAGGCTGTTTTGATTATTGTAGCCTCGTGGTAAAGTTTGAGGACTTCATCAAAATTAAAAACTTTTGTGCATCAAAGGACACTAACAAGAGGGTAGAAAGACAATCTACAGAAGGGGAGAAAATAATTGCCAGTCATAAATCTGATAAGGAATTAATATTCAGAATTTATAAAGCACTCATAATTCAACAACAAAACTTAATTACTTAAAAATGGACAAAATACTTGCATAGCTATTTCTCCAAAAGCATACACAAATGATCAATAAGCACATGTAAAGATACTCAATATCACTAGTCATTAAAGAAATGCAAATCAAAACCAGAATTAGATAGCATTTCACACCCACAAGAATGGCTATTATTAAAAGAAAAGAAAAGAAAACTAACAATTGTTAAGAAGGATGTGGAAAAACTGCAGTCCTTGTGCATTGCTGATGAAATATAAATCAGTGCAGTTGCTTTGGGAAATAAATATTAAACATAGAGTTATTATAGGATCCAGCAGTTCTACTCGCATATGTGTGTGTGTGTGTGTGTGTGTGTGTGTGTGTATGAAATGAAAACATACAAGACAAAATGTATGCAATGAAAACAATAAATGTTCATCAACTGATGAAAACAAATAAAATATGGAATATTCATAAAATAGAATATTATTCAGGCTTAAAAAGGAAGGAAATTCTGACACATGAAGTTCACATGGATGAACTCCGGAACATTATGCTAAGTGAAAAAAGTCAGACATAACAAGCCACATATTGTATGATTTCAACTGTATGAAGGTCAGAGAAACCCACAAAATCACAAAATGTATTAGTGGCTGTCATGGGTTGTAGGACGAAGGAACGGGGAAGGACTGCTAATGAGTTTCTTTATAGGATGAAGAAAATGTTCTCAAACTGATTGTGATAATTGTTACACAACTCGGTGAATAGTCTAACAACATTGAAATGCACAGTTTAAATGGGAGAATTGTTTGGAATTTTAACTTTATCCCAATTAATCTGTTAAATATAATAGTACCAGAGTGGGGAAAATGACAAAATAAAAATATTTGAAAAGTTTTTGTTGTTGTTTTAAAGCAGTTAAATCCATGAATAACCTGACTCTTTCTCACATTGACGGAAGGTTTGTTTTCAGATAAGGGTAAAACAGATTTGTGGACTTGGAGCACTAGGTACATTTGAGATGGAGTACTGTCATGAAAGCAGAGAGTTAAGTGAAAATTTGTACCCCAAATTTTAGACACTTCCACTTCCTTCTGTTACCCTGCTCGTAGAACTTTACTGTCAAGCAGGAGGCTAGAAGTCTCTCCTCTATGGAAAAGACTGTTCCAAGGAATACCTAAAAAGACTTACATTGGGGGTCCTCAAGTGATATAGCTTGATTCTTTGTTCTCTTTAACCCTCATGATGGAATTTGATCCCAAATGTTAGAAATAGGGACTGATGAGAGATGTTGATATCAGGGAGACCGATCTCTCATGAATAGCTTGGTGCTGTCCTTGAAATATCTATTAGTTATTGTGAGATTTGATTGTTTAAAAAAAATAGACTGGCACCTCCTATCCTCTCTCTTGTTCCCTCTCTTGTCATGTAATGTGTTTGCCGCCCTTCCCTTTCTGTCATGATTGGAAGCTCCCTGAAACTCTCACCAGAAGTAGATGCAGGCACCATGCTTCCTGTACAGCCTGCAAAACTGTGAGTTAAATAAGCCTATTTCTTAAAAATATAAATTACCCAGACTCAAATATTCCTTTATAGTAGCACAAAACTGAGCAATATACTGAGTAAAAAACCAAGTGAATTCCCACTTTAATTAAGACCAAATCACCAAATACTACCCAGGCATACATTGCTTCCAAACAACTTGTTTTTTCAGGTTCTGAAAAATAATCTTTACTTTTTAAAAGTTAATATATGCATTATAAGAAACTGAAAAACACAAGAAGCAAAGAATAAAGTCACCCACAATCACAAGTAGTTTACAGTTTGAAGGATATTTCTATGTCCTGTATGTGTACAGACAGAACATCCAGCCTTGTAGGATTGAGATCATACAGTACACAGCAAGCTTTTTCACACATCGTGAATATGTACCAATACAATATTCCAAAGCTATATGAGTATTTTGACAGCCAAGAATACACTAAACCAACTCAATCTGTTAGTGAAAAATGCAATTCTGTCTTTCTTGGGACAAAAATTTCATAGAAGACAAAAACGGCAACAGGTCTTTAGATAAAAATATTGGCAGGGTTCAATTAACATACTGCATTCCCTTAATGCTCAATTTAAAATGTCACAGAAAGTAACATAGTACACTAAACATAATGTTTCTAAGAGAATTCATTATCAGATCTATACCATTAAAATATTATCAAGAAGGTATATTTCCATTGACTGACTTAACATATTCCTATATTATAGCAACAGATGCACATACATCGATGGCTATCATTCAAATGTAAATATGAACACATCTGCATACATCACTCTCTATTTCCTTCTTCCCCTCTGCTGCCAAGCTAATGAACAAGTTCTGATACACACTGCTCAGAGATGATTTAACAATTCCATGTCCAAGAAGCATCTTTTCTATCAACTATAACAAACAGATATTTACAGCCGGGCTCGGTGGCTCAGCCTGTAATCCCGCGCCTTTGGGAGGCTAAGGTGAGTGGATTGCCTGAGCCTGCGGGTTCGAGACCCGCCTGGGCAGCGAGACCTCATCTCTACAATAAATCAAAAACAGCCGGGCGTGGTAGCGCACGCCTGTAATTCTGGCTACTCGGAAGGCTGGCTGGAGCCCAGCAGGCGAGGCTGCAGGCACTCCAGTCTGGGCGACCGAGTGAGACTCCAACTCAAAACAAAAACAAAAACAAAAACAGATATTTACAAATTGGCTAATTCACCAGTTCTACATTTTATCCTACATTGTCACCTCTGGACGTCTATAAAGCTTAAATGTTGCAAAATAATGAACTCTATCTACAATAAACATGGGCATTTTACTAAAAGTGCACAAATGGATCTATAGGTATAATCTAAAACCACCTACTAGATATGAAGATACTAGAAAAGAGCCCTTTTCCACCGGGCACAGTGGCTCATACCTGTAATCCCAGCACTTTATGAAGCAGGAGGATTGCTTCAGCCCAGGAGTTTGAGATCAGCCTGGGCAACATAGTGACACCTTCTCATCTACAAAAAATAAAACAACTCCGTTTCCAGAGTTAATTTCCAGAAGACATTTATTTTCTCTCTATACATATTTTTCAAACCAAATGGGCATTTACAAAATGTGTGATTTTCTAACTCTATTTTATCATATGTCAGTAACCTCTTTACATTCAGAAAAGCTAGATGCAGCAAATGTTTTCTTTTAAAAGGTGGGGGGGGGAATAAAGAGCAACTTTTTCATATTATATATAGAGGCCTTCTATAAACAGCCAGTAAATCTTCCCAGAAGGTGGTGGGCATTTCCAATTGGCCAGATGTAATATGTTATTGTACCATTTTTCTCTTCATTATCAAGGTCTGGTAGAACGACGCCAGATGACCCCTAACCGTTCTACCCATAGTCGATTTGCGTAACTCCATGGCCTAAAGAGGTGGTCGAGCTTGTGTCTGTAGATTCACCTTCTGAGGCCCTCCAAATCCTAATGGTCCTCCATGGCATTCTGGTGGCCACAATTCTCTATGCATATCCACCGGCAACCAAAGGCACTGCATCCTGGAGACTTGGTGGGGCTTCTTCTAGGCCCGGCAGAGTTGGGCTGGGAGACCTGGTGGCCAGCGTAGTCCAAGCTCGAAGAGATCGCGGCTGCCATCAGGTTAGCAAGGGGACATGGAGAGAGAGGTTCACCACTGCTGCAAGGCCTGGGCTCGGTTGGCGGGCAGCCACAGCAGAGGTTCCAGGCGTCCGCAGGGCAGAGACGATGACCTGTTTGGGGTTTCCCAGCTCAGTCACAGGACCCCCTGAGGGAGCTGGCCATGCTTTCCTTCTCACCTTGCTCTCTCCAAACAACTTGTTAATGTTTCATTTTTTAATATAAGCAGATTGCCAAGAACCACCATGTAGTGAGGAAAGCCTCTTAGATAAAATATGGCAATTAAAAAAACAACAAATCAAATAAACTTTGAGGTGACAGAGACAAATACAAGTAGCTAAAGGAAACTCCAGTAAATATACCCTATAGTTAGACTTTTGATTCCATACAAAATGAAACGTCAGGGACTGGATTTACCATCCTAAAATAACCAAAAAACATACAAAATTTATGAAGCAATAGTCCTCAAGATATTGGACATCAGAAAAGGATAAAGTGTGATCCCTGAGAAATGAGGAAAATATGAGTTGTGCCACACAATTGCCCCAGCTTACAAACCAGAGAGTGGTGCAGGAAAGACAATACCATCGGAAGCCCAACAGACTCCTTGAGTTAAGGAAATGAAGTTGAAAACAAAAAGAGACAAATCTTTTGTTCACAGGCCAGAGGACCAGATAAAAGACAGCTTCATAAAGAGAGAGAGAGATAGAATGCAGGAGATCTGCAGAAAGTCCAAAAGAGTACTGAGTAAGTTGTACTTCAGTTGTACAGCTGGATCTAGTGACAGGCTTTAAGTCAGAATCCAACACTTATTTTAGTCTGCATGTGGCCCACACATTATTTTATTTACCACGTCCATCCACATCTCTTGTTTTAATGGTGAGTAGTATAATTATTTAATTATATGTTACAGTGTACTAATAATAGAAATAAAGTGCAATAAATGTTATGCACTTGAATCATCCTGAAGACACCCCACCCCCACCTGGTCTATGGAAAAATTGTCCTCCATGAAACCAGTCCCTGATGCCCAAAATGCTGGGACCACTGCTCTTAGGGATTGGGCTGCCTGGGAAAATATTTAATTCTCTATAACTGATAAAGCTTATTTGGTAGAGTAGAAAATTCTTGGCTGTAATTACTTATCTTTGAGAACACTGAAGATGGGACTCCAGTCTCTTTTGGCTTCCAGGGTTTCTGCTGAGAAGTCCACTGCAATTCTGATGGGTCTTCCCCAGTAGGTGGTCTAACCCTTCTCTCTAGCTTCCTTTAGGGTTTTTTGTTTCTTGCTTACCATGTGGAAACAGATTACTATGTGTCTTGGGGATGGTCTTCTCATGTAATACCTTACAGGAGTTCTCTGAATCTCTTGTGTTTGGATGGTTGCTTGTCTAGCAAGATATGGGAGATTTTCTTAGATGACCTCATGAAAGGCTTGTTCCAGGGTGTTCTCAGTTTCCCTTTCTGTTTCAGGGATCCAAATCAACCATATATTTGTTTTCTTGACATAGCCCCACACCTCTAGTAGGTTTTGCTCATTCTTTTTTAGCCTTTTCTCCTTGTTTTTGTCAGACTAGGTTAGTTCAATATTTTGATCTGAAAGTCTCCTCTGCCTGATCAATTCTGCTCCCTAGGCTTGTTATTGTGTTTTGAAATTCCAGGAAGGAATTCTTCATTTCAAGGATTTCAGAGTGGATTTTTCATATATTGGTCATCTCCTCTTTTACTTCCTACATGGCATGGGTGATCTCTGCTTCCAACTTCTTGTGGTTTTCCTTAACCATTTTAGCCATCCAATATCTGAATTCTGTGACTGTCATGGGACAGGTCATTCTGGGTGGCTACGATTTGTCAGGGATTTGGTGGTGCCTTTTCAGGTGCTTTTAAGACTGAGAATTACTGGTGTTTTCCCTTTGGTTCTTTCTCATCTGTGAGGAACAGCTCTTCTCTTTTTATTATTATTGGGTTTTTTTTGTTGTTGTTGTTGTTTTAGTTGTTTTCATTTTGTAGCTAGGAATGGTCTTGCTGCCCTAGGACCTTTTCTGCCATTTGAAATAGTTCACAGCCGGGTGCGGTGGCTCATGCCTGTAATCTCAGCACTCTGGGAGGCAGAGGCGAGAGGATTGCCTGAGCCTACAAGTTCAAGACCAGCCTGGGCAACTTGGCAAGACCTTGTCTCTACAATTAATCAAACAAATTAGCCAGTTGTGTTGGTGCACGCCTCTAGTTCCAGCTACGTGGAAGGCTGAGGTGGAAGAATCACCTGAGCCCAGGAGGTCAATGCTGGGGTGGCCATAAGCATGCCACTGCACTCCAGCCTGGGCGACAGAGTGAGACTCCAACTCAAAATAAATAAATAAAATAGTTCACACAGGGAGAGAGAGAAGCATTTACTATTGTTCCACCACTTTCACTGAGCGGTACTCAGAACTCAAAGTGACTTTCTGGTCACCAGCCAGACTGCCTTTCAACCCCTGTTGTAAGCTCTATGCAGGGATCAGGTTGGGGGAATGGGTCCCCCTGGCAGTTAGGAACAATGTAGTTGTTTCTGTAGAAACATTCCTGCCATGAAACAGGGCTTCCAGGAGACTTTCCTGACTCTCCCTCCCCCATGCTCAACACTTAAAAACAGCAAATGGAGAGACCAGCTCTATGGACATGTGATGCTGGTAGGAAAATCTTCCTGGTCTGGTGTGGGAGGCTGGCTGCCAGATGCTGGCAATGGGGCAATGGGCACTAATTAAGTGTGACTTCAGGTGAGCTTTCCCAGCCTGGGTGCAGGTTGTCAGGCACTGCCAGTGGGGAACGCACTCCCAGAGGTTGATTGGTGGTGAGTGTTCAGTTAACAGGTAGATTCCCATCTACATACTCTGGCAGGCCACAGAGACATAAGCACATCTTCTCCTGAGTGGGGTCAACAACCCACATCTGACTGGGAGGAGTGGAACTGCCCCAGATCATGTCAAGAGCACATACCCCTCTCACACACTAGGCAGGGCTGCAGACCTTATGAAAGCCTAGTGCCTGGAGGAAATGTGGCTCTCCTGGCTCTAACATTAGCTGCCTGGACTCTCTCCTCCTTGACCCTATGTGTTACAAGAGTCCTCTGTGGGATGTAGGATGCTTGCTCCATCTAAAATTACTCAAGCTGCCTGGGTTTATCAGCAGCTGTGTCCGATCTCTCTGATCCAATAGGTGAGAGGCACAAGTCTGATCCTCTCCCATGGCCATCTCGGATCATTTTCAATTGAGTATTTTCAGATAGACTGTCTTAGAGCTCATTGATTCTTCTATTTGATCAATACTTTTTTATCTTAAGGATGTGTAGTACAATTAAGGATTAGATATACAAATGGTCATTGTACAGGTAAAGTTTGGGCCTCACTTTGGTTCCCACTTTGCCTGGTTTGAGATCAGGTATCCTTATTGATGAAGTGTGCCCTCCTACCTCCCTTCGCAGTTTCCCACTACTGCCAATTCCTTTTTTGTAGTATTATGATAATTATCCAGGGTCTGCTTATGAGTGAGAACATGTGGTATTAAGATCTGTGTTTCTGTGGTAGATCACTGAGTATTATAGACTCTAAATTCACCCAAGTTGCTGTGAAGTTCATAATTTTGTCCTTTAGGACTACATAATATTCCATGTGTATATTTACCGCATTTAAAAAAATCCAGTCCACTTTTGATGGGCAGCATGGTTGGATCCATGTTTTTGCTATTGTGAATAATGCTGCAATAAACATGTATGTGCAGGTATCTTTTTCATAGAGTGATTTGAGATCCTCTGGGTATGTCCCCAGAAGGGGGATTGCTGGGTTGTACGGAAGGTCAATTTTTAGATCTTTTAGGAATTGCCATACTATTTTCCACAGGGGTTATACTAGTTTACACTCCCACCAACAGTGTAGAAGTGTTCCCTTTTCCCTGCATCCTCTCCAGCATCTTTTGTTTTTTGAGTTACTGATAATGGCCATCCTGACTGGAGTTAGGTAGTATCTCAGTGTGGTTTCATTTTGCACTTATTTGAGGCTGAGTATTTTTTCATGTATCTGTTGGCTGCTTGTATGTCTTCTTTGAGAAGTGTCTATTCATATCTTTTGCTCACTTTTTCATGGGGCTGTTTGCTTTTTTCTTTTTGGCACATTAGAGTTACTTGTAGATCCTAGATGTTAGGCCTTTGTCAGATATACAGGTGGCAAATATTTTCCCCATTCTGTGGACTGTATTCCCACTCTCTTGATGGTTTCTTTTGCTTTGCAGAAGCTTTTCAGTTTGATGAGATTCCACTTGTCAATCTTATCTCTTATGGCATGGGCATTTGGGATATTGATCAGGAATTGATTTCCAGTTCCAATTTCCATAAGGGTGTCTCCTGAATTTTCTAAGGCTCTTATAGTTTGAAGTTTTACGTTTAGGTCTCTGATCCATTTAGAGTTGATTTTTGTGTATGGGGATAGGTAGGGGTCCTATTTCAATCTTCTGCATGTGATCTGCCAGTTTTCCCAGCACCATTTACTGAAGAGATTCTCCTCTCCCCAGTGGTTGTTAGTAGAGGCTTTGTCAAAGATGAGTTGGTTGAGAAACTGAGACTTTGCTTCTGGAATCTCTACCCTGTTCCATTGATCTATATGCCGGTCCTTGTACAATATCAGGTTGTTTTGATTACTGTAGCCTTATAGTAAAGTTTGAAGTCTGGAAGTGTGATACCTCCTGCTTTGTTTTTCTTGCTAAAGATTGTTTTGGCTATTCGTGGTCGTTTATGCTTCCATATGAATTTCCATATTGTCATTTCCAGGTCTGAGAAGAATGATGTTGGTAACTTAATGGGTATTGCATTGAATCTGTAGATTGCCTTTGATAGGATGGACATCGTAATGATGTTGATTCTTCCTATCCATGAGCATGGAATATTTTTCCATTTCTTTGTTTCTTCTTGGATTTCTTTGAGCAGTGTTTTGTAGTTCTCATTGTAAAGGCCTTTTACGTCTCTGGTTAGGAAGCTGCTGAAGTATTTCATTTTTTTGTGTGGCTATTGTAATAAAGCTTTTTTTTTTTTGAGCTGGAGTCTAACTCTGTTGCCCAGACTGGAGGGCAGTGGCATGCTCCCGGCCACCGCAGCCTCGACCTGCTGGGCTCAGGCGATCCTTCCGCCTCAGCCTTCCGAGTAGCTGGAACTACAGGTACATGCTACCACGCCCGGCTAATTTTTGATTTTTTGTAGAGATGAGGTCTCGCCAAGTTGCCCAGTCGGGTCTCGAACCCGCGAGTTCAGGCAATTCATTCACCTCAGTCTCCCAAAGCGTGGGATTACAGGCTGAGCCACCAAGCCCGGCCAATAAAGCATTTTTTAAAGATTGCTTCTCGCCTGAGCCCGCGGGAGTTGGAGTGAGTTGGAGTGAGACTCCAACTCAAAAAAAAAAAAAAAAAAGATTGCTTCTCAGCGTATTTGGTTAGAGGCTCCTGCAGATTTCTCCGTGGGAGGAACTTTGGCTGCCGTTGCCGTAGGAAGCGAGCTCTGGGCTCCAGCCCCTCCCCTCCACTCTCAGTGCAGGTCAATCGAGTTGCTCTCAGCATGGGTCAGACAAGACGCACCACAGACTGCTGGTGAATGAGGGTGAAGCAGATCCAGACTCACCCTAACTCGTCTGCCGCCGCTGCTGCTGCTGCCAAGTCTCCCACTCAGATTAGACATGTCTGTGCCTGGCTCAATGTGGGGATGGAGCATCTGTCTCTCTCTGTCCACTCCTGAAGTTTGCTCTCTGAGTTAGCAATGGTCAATCCCAGAGAGGTGTAGAGGTCATCTCCAGGCTGGAGGCTGAACATATTTGGGTGGGCCAACGCAGGTCTCTGCCCAGTTCCGGGACAGAGAAAGTGACCTGATTAATTCTATTATTGAGGCTCTGTATCACAGTTTTAATTTCATTCTTTATATTTTTCAGCTCCAGGATTTCTGGGCTTAAAAAAATTATTATTTAAATATTTGTTAAATTTCCTTGATACATTTCTGAATTGTTTGTGTTTTCTTGGAATTTGCTGAGTTTCCTCAAAACAGCTATTTGGAGCCAGACACAGTGGCTCACTCCTGTAATCCCAGCACTTTGTGAGGCCAAAGCAGGAGGATTGCTTGAGCCCAAGAGTTTGAGACCAGCCTGGACAACACAGTGAAACTTTGTCTTTTCAAAAAAATTAAAAATTAGCTGGGCATAGTGGTGTGCACCCATAGTCCCAGCTACTCAGAAGGCTGAGACATGAGGATCACTTGAGGTCATGAGGACAAGACTATAGTGCACAAAACCACGCTATTGCACTCCAACCTGGGTGAAAGAGTGAGACCCTGTCTCAAAACAACAACAACAACAACGGTTATTTCGATTTGGTCTGAGTGCTCACACAAGGTCAGTCAGTAGTACCTTGTTTTGTCCATTTGGAAAGGTCACACTTCTCTAATAGCTCTTTGATTCTTATGGATATACATTGATGTCAACACATTGAAGAATTAGTTATTTACTTCAGTTTTCACTGTCTGCTTTGTTTGTGTTGGTCCTTTAATAGATATCTGTCTGCCTAGAGATCCTTTGCAGCTTGACTGCCGTGTTCCCTTAATACAAAATCACTGTCTCTTTTTCAGCACTAGATGGTGCTCTAAACCCAGGTTCCCCACTGGTCTCAATAGGGCTCTGAGGTTGGTGTAGCCCCAACCCAGATAGGCCTTGAGGGGCGACCCCAAGGAGGTACCCAGGTTTTATGGGAAAGTTGGCAAGGGACTTGTGCCTGGTGACCCATGAACATGCTTCCTACAGCATGGTGCTGCTGAACAGCCTAATGTGGTGTTTCCTCAGATCAGAATGGAGAGCAGCCTACAAATCTGGGTGTTGACTGCTGCTACGTCCACCCTTGCTCTTTCTCTAGCTGGCCTCAGGTGTTTTAGCCCTGTGAGCCGAGACAGGAGTGCGTTTCCTGTGAAGGAACCCAGTGATGTGAGAAAGTCAAATGCCCATCTTGAACTCACTTTTTCCAGTCTTGAGACCATGAGTCCAGGGGACTTTCATGTACATGGTACCTTACCAGCTTGGGGAAGGGACCATCATGGTTGAAAGGAAACATTTTCCTTATTGCCTGCTCTGAGTTTTTGTCTGCTTTGCAGAGCATGGAGACATCACAGCCTCAGTTTTAAGTTCTAGAGATATTTTGGGTGATAATCTTCTGCTGGATAGTTAGTTGGTTTTCTCTGAGGAAGAGTGAAGCCATATAGCGCCTACTTGGCCATTTTGCTGATCTTCCTCCTCAGAAATAGTAACTTTACAGTGTATGTTTAGTTACTGTCTAAACCACGTGATGGAAGTTAACATCAGCAATATTGAGATGAGACAAACTAACATTATGTACCTCCTGATATGAAAAACTGCGAGTAGGACATAGCATCACTTTTGTTATTCTTTTTTTTTTTTTTTTTTTTGAATTGGAGCCTCACTCTATCGCCCAGACTGGAGGCAGTGACCGCTCCTGGCCACCGCAGCCTTGACCTGCTGGGTTTCGGTGATCCTTCTGCCTCAGCCTTCTAAGTAGCCGGAATTACAGGCATGCACTACCACGCCCGGCTGATTTTTGATTTATTGTAGAGATGAGGCCTCACCAAGTTGCCTAGGTGGGTCTCAAACCCCCGGGCTCAGGCAATCCACTCACCTCAGCCTCCCAAGGCACAGGATTACAGGCTGAACCACCGAGCCTGGCTCACTTTTGTTATTCTTATTAATCTAAGTATTTTGAAATAGGAAAAAAAAAACAAATTTTGGGACAATACACAAAGTAACTGGCCTACATTCTTCAAGTATTCTGAGGTCAAAAAAGAAACTGAGGTACTGTTCTTGATTAAAGGAGATTAAGGAGCCATGACAAGCCAAGTTTAGTGGCTCATGCCTGTAATCTCAGCACTTTGGAAGACCAAGGAGGGCAGTCTGCTTGTGCCCAGGAGTTCAAGACCAGCCAGGGCAATGTAGTGAAAACTTGTCTCTACATAATGAAAAATTTAAAAAATTAAAAGGCATGACAACTAAATGCAATGTATGATCCTAGGTTGAATCCAACACTCAGAAAAAATAAGCTCTAAAAATATTATTAGTACAATTCTTCACATTTAAAGATGAATTGTGGTTTAGATAATATTATTTCAATGTAAGGTTTTTTTACTTTGATAATGATACTGTGGTTATATACAGAATGTACTTGTTAGGAAACATAGTTTGATGTCTTCAAGCTACTTTCAGGCAGATCGGGGGGGAGAAACAGTATGATAAAGCAACTCTGCCTCACAGACTGCCTACTATAGGTAGCATAATTGATTAAGCCATATACCTGGTCAACAAATTTGTATGGAGGAAGAAGTGACCTGAGGTGAAAAAATATAGAGAGATTACTGGGCAGTGGTCAGTAATTATCCATCTGTCAGGCTAAACTAAGAACGAAAAAAAAAACTGAGAGAACAGAGACGAAATGTTTTGCACAGAGGTATGTGGATAGACATAGAATATAAGAATGGGTACAAATGGGAACCAAAGAAGTGGCATTCAACAACCAGTAGACAAAAATAACTTTGCCAGTCAACATTAGCCAGTTGTTATTACCATCCATTCCAGAACTTCCAATGAACACATGAATGAATGGTCATGTTAAAGGGAAGCTACATCTGGGTCCAGAAACATGAACTTTAGCTGACCAACTCCAATCTAGTATGTATTGCTTCCTCTGAACATACAACTTGTTAGCAACAGAGATAAAGATTGAGATCCCAGTATAACAACATTATTTGAAGAGAATTACTGGCCACCTGGTGGCAAATTGACAATATTGGATACTCTCAACCTGGAAAGGCCTTATAGTTCATCCTCACAGGAATATATATATATATATATATATATATATATATATATATATATGTATGTATATATATATATCCAGACATAAGTTTGCCTTTTCTGCTTATAGAGCCTCAGCCAGTACCACTATGGAATTCTTGATCCATAGGCCTGGTATCCTACACAGCATAGCATCTGACCAGAATATCCACTCACAGTAAAGGACGTCAAGGAATGAGGCTGGCTCAAAGGCTCCGTGAAAGCAGGGAACTCCATAGTCAAGATGCTGATCAAGGATACTTTCACACCCTAAAAAGTTCGTATTTTTTACAAATTTTTAAAAATGCATGGGTCAGTTATTTCAACTTTTAATTTTGATAGAATTTAAAGCTTAAAGAAGGACTGCAATACTAGTAAAGGAATTCCCTTATACCACTCTCTAAGATTTACCATCTGTCTCCATTTTGGCTCTGTGTTAGTCCAGATTCTCTGAAAGGCAGATGCCAATAAAGTACTCATATGTGCAAGGAAACAAGGAGAAAAAGTTGGCTGTAAGTGTCCTGGATTGCTATCTAGTCTAAGGGAATTCCTTCCGTCAGGGAGTTTTTGAGCCAAAGTTAGCTAGCAAGAGTACTGCATCCCCCACTTAGCCATTGCTAGGAAGTGACCAGTGGGTGGTGAGGCATAGATTTCAGAATGCAATAGCTGAGGTCCTTGATCAATTATGCTCCCTGTAGTAAGAGGTCTGTGAGGTGTATTCTCATGGCTACCAGTGTCCACCCCTTTGGCCACACTGATTTACTCCACATAAGTTTGTGAAGAAGCTCCTACAATGTCTCCATGGACACTTTATTCAGAGGGAAAAGTCAGCAGGTGATCAGAGAGAAGGACTACAACCCCAGACACTGCAATTAGTCTTGGGGCCAAAACTGACCCCCATACTCTCCTTCTTCCACTATCCATTCTCAATTCACTTCTTCTTCAGCTACCTCTTCAGTAGGTCTTGCTGATTTACTTGATGGTGTGCCATAAACTTTCAGTCTTGAGTGGTCTGAGACCTTCACATTCTGGAATTGCTATAGTTCCCACCATTCACAGTTACAATGGGACATGGGAGTACCAGGAGTTTCCCCAGTGGATCACCTAACATCCCCACACAATTCTTCTTGGCCACCACTGTGTAAAAGCAACCATGCCTCCTTTTGAACACCAAGATCAATTACCCTGACAATATGGTGACTCTTCTCATCTGCTTGGTCTCTGAGCACAAGAAATCTAAAATGTCCTGGAATCATCTCTGACTTATACATCACTGGGACACTTGCTGTGTTTCCCAGAAAGAATGTACCACCTAGCTGGGTGTGGTGGCTCATGCCTGTAATCCCAGCACTTTGGGAGGCCAAGGTAGGAAGATTGTTTGAGCCCAAGAGTTCAAGATCAGCCTAGGCAACACAGTGAGACCTTGTCTCTACAAAAAATTTTTTAAATAGCCAGGTGTGGTGGTGCATGCCTTTAGTCCCAGCTGCTCAGGAGGCTGAGATAGGAGGATCAACTGAGCCCAAGAAGTCAAGGCAGTGGCAAGCCGTAATCATGCCACTGTATTCCAGCCTGGATGACAGAGTGAGACTCCTTACTCAAAAAAATAAATAAGAAAAGAAAGAAATAGAACTTCCAGCTTACTAGAGCTCAGAGTTTAAAGGAAAGAAAGCATAAACTCCTTCAGTGGGTCATTAGAAGTGAAAGTAATTGGGGACACTCCTGCTTCTACCACTTGGATGTTGAACTCATGTATCCTTAATACTGGAGCAGCTGGGCCCAGCGGTTCACACCTGTAACCCCAGCACTTTGGGAGGCGGAGGTGAGAGGATTGCCTGAGTCCAGGGGTTCAAGACCAACCTGGGCAGCTTGGAGAGACCTCATCTCTACAATGAATTAAAAAATTAGCCAGGCATGGCAGCACATGCCTGTGGTTCCAGCTACTTGGAAGGCTGAGGCAGAAGGATCGCTTGAGCCTAGCAGGTCAAGGCTGCAGTGACCTTTAGCGTGCCACTGCACTCCAGCCTGGGCAACAGAGTAAGACTTCGACTCAACAAACAAACAAACAAAAATGGAGCACAGCACCATACAGCAGTTTCTGGTTTAACAAATCCACTCTCCCTTGAAGGTTGGCTCCCCATTCTTAGTGTTTCTTCTAAACTGATACTTCAGTTGCACCTTTAGAAGGCTGCCGGCATTCTATGAGACCAGCTGCCTCTGGATATGTGGATCCCATGGCATTTGACCCATTCCTACACCTTCTTTACTGTGAAAGAGTAATTTGGTCAGATGCTATGCTGTGTGGGATACTAGAATTAAGGATCAGGAATTCTAAAAGCCCACATAGAGTGCTACTGGCTGAGGCTTTACCAGCAGGAAAGATAAACTCATGCCTGGATAAGTATCTCTCCCAGTGAGAATGGACTTCCGACCAGTTTAGTCAACTTGCCACCAAGTGGCCAGTAAGTCTCTTCAAAGAATAGTTGTACTGGGGGCTTTAGTCTTGGTTGCTGATGCTGAAATAGATGAAAAGAGTTTAACATGACTATAATACTCAGAGCATAAAAGCACATTTGTCATTTTTTCACCTGTATGTCAGAGTTTGAATTTAGAGCACCAACTTTCATGTTACTACCCCCAGATGAAAAGGTTTCTTTTCTTTTCCTTCTTTTTTTTTTTTTTTTTTTGAGTTGGAATCTCACTCAGTTGCCCAGACTGGAGTGCAGTGGCTGCTCCTGGCCACTGCAGCCTCAACCTGCTGGGCTCCGGTGATCCTTCCGCTTCAGCCTTCCAAATAGCTGGAACTACAGGCGCGCACTACAATGCCCGGCTAATTTTTTGGATTTATTGTAGAGATGAGGTCTCGCCAAGTTGCCCAGGTGGGTCTCAAACCTGCAAGCTCAGGCAATCCACTCGCCTTGGCCTCCCAAAACGCTGGGATTACAGGCTGAGCCACCGAGCACGGCTCTTTTCTTTTTTGAGTTGGAGTCTCACTCTGTCACCCAGGCTGGAGTGCAGTGGCACACTCACGACCACAACATCCTCAATCTGCTGAGCTGAGGCAATTCTTCCACCTCAGCCTTCCAAGTAGCTGGAATTACAGGTGTACACCACCATGCCCAGCTAATTTTTTTATTTATTGTAGAGACAGGTCTTGCCAAGTAGCCCGGGCTTGTCTCGAACCCCTGGGCTCAGGCAATCCTCTCACCTCCACTTCCCAAAGTGCTGGGATTACAGGCGTTAGCCACCAGGCCCGGCTGATGAAAAGATTTTCATATACTATCTCCAGGCAGCTAAACCCAAATAACACATTTTCTTTTTTAAATTTTGACACTATATATTTATTTTTATTTATTTACTATTTATTATTTTTTGTGAAGACAAAGCCTCACTATGTTGCCTAAGCTAGTCTCAAATCCCTGGGCTCAAGCAATTCTCTCACCTCAGCCTTTCAAAGGGCTAGGATTACAGGCGTGGGCCACCGTGGCCGACTTAACATAGTTTATTTTTATTTTTTATTTTTTTGAGTCTCACTCCATCACCCCAGGCTGGAGTGCAGTGGCATATTCACAGCCACCCCAGCGTTGACCCGCTGGGCTCAGACGATCCTTCCACCTCAGCCTTCCAAGTAGCCAGAGCTACAGGCACGTGCTACCACACCCAGCTAATTTTTTTTATTTATTGTAGAAATGAGGTCTCGTCTATTTGCCCAGGCTGTTCTCAAACCCGTGGGCTCAGGCAATCCCCTCACCTCAGCCTCCCAAAGTGCTGGGAATACATGTTTGAGCCACAGTGCCTACACAGTTTCGTAATGTCAGCATTGCATTGAAAGCCCATACCCATTTTCGGTTTGTTTTTTTTTTGGGGGGTTTTTTTGTCTGTTTATTTTTTTCATTCACTCGGTATTCATTTATTTAATGCAGACCAGGGCATCATGCTAGAGGATACTGAAATGAAAGCACAAAGTATCTGCATCAAGATGTTCATATGGAAAGGGGGAAAAGACACATAACAGACAAATATAAAATTCTGAACACTAATGAGGGCTCATTTTCCTCTGCCAGGCCTCTGGGTCTTGGGATGATAGAAATGAAGATTGAGAAGGTAGAGACATTCAGCCTGCATCATCTGAGGAGATTTATTATCATTTATATCCAAAAAGTCAGGCCACGTTTCAGACCAGCTCCCCAATTGCAATGGCTCCTCCAGTCTCCTCCTCCAGTGACCTCATTCTCTATATACTGCTGCTCCCACAAAGCTGAGAGGGGAAAGGAAACGTGGTCAGCCAGGCTTGGGGCATTTTGATCGGTATCCTGAGAGGTATCCCTGGTGTACTTTTTAGGTATTATTATAATAACTACAGCAAGAATCTTCCATTAACAAACAACCCACTTTAACCTGTGATATGGAATCACAGAACAAGTGCATTAATTATTTGTATCTAAGTTCAAGGACTTGGTCTGGGTGTGAGAGGACAATTTGAAAGGAGATGGTTGGAGGCAGGCTCTGGACTCAGTCTTTCTGTATTTGCCCCCACGTAACTGCCCTTGCTGAAGCTCAGAGCTGAGTTAGTGCCAAGCCTGTACTGACATACCCGCTTTCACATCACTCACAAAGGGGACAGATTTGACATAGAATTTATCCAATCACATTCCCAGACCCATATTTCTCTTCTTACTTCTCTGTGCAAATATCTTGCTGATGTTTACACAAACAGGTTCCCTTCCTCTCTTTGCTGCTGTTTTCATTATATAAATGGAATAAACAGAAGGCCCTATCAATTCTGGCCATCTTCCATGGTTTTTGTCAGAACTGTTCTAAAATGGCTGCTTTGGCCATAAGGCAGAGAGTGTTCCTTTTCCTGCTCCAAGTCAAACAAAATTCTAGTAGAGATAGTCTTTAAACATAAATGCACTTTGTAAAATATTAAGTACTTCGAGCTTGAATGGAGTAATCATTAAACATATATTGACAGAAAGGAGCCAGAGGACTGCGGGCTGAGAAGGGAATCTGGAGACCACCTTATCCACTCTTTGTTTTACCTATGAAAAAACCAAGGCATGGAGTGGAGATGTCAATTGACCACGGTAGAGCTGGGGTTAAAATCCAGGTCTCCTGATTTCTCAAACTAGTATTCATTCAACTACATCATAACGCCTCCCTGCTGACTACTTTTTAAATTCTAATGTGCAGCCGGGCTCGGTGGCTCAGCCTGTAATCCCGCGCCTTTGGGAGGCTGAGGTGAGTGGATTGCCTGAGCCCGCGGGTTCGAGACCCGCCTGGGCAGCGAGACCTCATCTCTATAATAAATCAAAAAATCAGCTGGGCGTGGTAGCGCATGCCTGTAATTCCGGCTACTTGGAAGGCTGAGGCGGAAGGATCACTGGAGCCCGGCAGGTCGAGGTTGCGGTGGCCGGGAGCGGCCACTGCACTCCAGTCTGGGCGACTGAGTGAGACTCCAACTCAAAAAAAAAAAAAAAAAAATTCTAATGTGCAAAAACATTATGGTTATATTCTTGTGAATCATAGTAGAATATAAGTATATACATATAAACATAGCTACTAACAAAAATGTTACAACAGTATTACAAAAAGTTTGGAAATCAGAGGGATAATATAAGCCATAATGCTACTGTCCTAATGCAGCATCTTCGTAGTGAGTTGCCAGTGGAATATTATCAGCTACCGCAAGCACCTCATGGGTACATTTACTATTTTTATACTCTCTCCTTTTCTTAAAGTGGTTTGTTTTGCCTGTCTTCATTTCTTGGTTAAGTCAACACTGTCACATATTTTGAAAATCTCTATACTATCACGCATATTTTTAATGGATCATTTAAAGTCTATGCCTTCACATTTTAAGAAAACATTAAGGCTGGGTGAAGACTGGTAAGGAAGGACACATTTTTTTTTTAATGCTGTGATAAAGGAACACAGGTCAAATTCTAACCTTTAGACACATGATGTTGATCTTTCTTCCTATCATAGGTGAGGCTCAGGACAGAGCTATTACCTTTGCTATATGGATATATTTTGTTCTGTTGCCTTAAAGATTCAGGAGACTAATGTCAGACTTTTGAGATATATGTCATTGGGATAGGGATAAAAGTGTTTTATTTTTCTAAAAAGCATTTGTTTTGAAATATTAAGATTGCTCTCACTTCAAGCAAACAAACCAAAAGATGGACTTGCAGAACAGTACAATTGAAAAATTTAAAGTTGCAAAGCACGACAATTTTACATAGATCACAAGAATTGCATATAAAGTGACTTGTTTTAGAAGTAAAACACGTTTAGAAAGAAGTGAACTTTAGACAAAGCCTCTATACCTTTGTCTCCTCAGAGCTGGAAAGGACCTAGAAAGACCACCTTGTGAAGCCACCTGCTCTTCACAACAATTGCTTCCCTTCTATTCTCCTCATCTCGCTCCCCAAACTAATCCCCACTGAAAGCAGTTATTTAGTCATATGCCTCTAGTGGATAATGAAAGAATTTCAGGCACTTGACATGTAATGGGAAAGAGCTTTTAGGACAAGAAAGCCTTCCAGGTGTCCCTTAAACCACACCATTCTAATCCATCCCATTATCATCCATTTCTGAGCCTGATCTTCAACTCCTGCTAAACATGGTGAGAATTTGGAAAGGTGCTTTGAGTTGTTTGACGCAGTGTACAGGGTACCTGAAATTGTTTACAGGTCACTCTTAACTATTTCAAAATAGCTCTTTCAGTAAGGCTTGTGTAAAGCTTCAAGGTTATCTTAAATTGCATTAGGCTTTGCTTAGGAAATCAAGCAGCCAGTAATCAGCTGGCAGTGTTTTTTGTTGCCCAACAATAAGCTTTAGTTATTTGTTTATTGATTAATGTGTAGGGTAACTGGCTTTTGTTGAACATTAAACTAAAAACCTGTTAAAAGCAATTAGGCTTATTTCACTCACTAGCATTATGTCAGACCTGCCAATCCAGCTTTCTAACAACAAAAAGTTGAGCCACACAAAAAATAACTAACCAGGTTCTCAAAAGCGCTTATTGAATGAATGAATAATATTATAACAATTAAAAACATGTTAACCAAGTTCCTGCTTCCTCTATTTTCTAGCAGATTCTTCTTAAGCATACTTAGCAGAGAAGGGAAAATATATTTTAAAGAATAAGATATTAAAGCCAAAAGGTAACTCACTTCCACTGTGAAGAGAGAGCAAAGATCTTTGGCTATGCAGCAGAAGTCTACAGTCCCAGCCCTAGTTGTTCCCTGTACTGGTCAAATCATTTTCAGTCTCTAGATCTCAGTTTTTCTTCCAAATCCCTTTTAGTTTCAAAAGTTTTAGATTTGAAATGTTCTCAACACAAAAAAATGATAAATATTTGAGGTGACAGATATCCCAATTACACTGCATTCATATATCAAAATATCATATGTAATCCAGAAATATGTACAATCATTGTATATCCATTGTTAAAGCCTGTGTGCTGACTGGTGTTAAAATAAAAGCTATTCTTGAAGTTTCAAACTTCTAGAATATCACTTGTATTAAAAATTATACATAAATGGGCTGGAAGCAGTAGCTCACACCTATAATCCCAAAACTTTAGGAGGCTGAGGCAGGAGGATGGCTTGAGCCCAGGACCAGCCTGGGCAACATAGCAAGATCTTGTCTCTACAAAAAAAGTCAAAAAAAAAAAAAAATTAGCCAGGCATGGTGGTGTACTTCTGTAGTTCCAGCTACTTGGGGGGTTAAGGCAGAAGAATTGCCTGAGCCCCAGAGGTTGAGGCTGTGGTGAGCCATGATGGTGCCACTGCACTCCTGCCTGGATGAGAGTGAAATCCCAACTCAAAAAAAAGTATACATATATGAATTTTTAGACAAAGAATGGATATGTACCCCAAATGTTAATTTGACTCTCTCTAGGTAGTATGTTTCTGAATGATATGATGGTGTGTTTCTGAATAATATTTCTGCTTGCATTTCCTATTTTTATTTGTTTCTTTTTGAGTTGGAGTCTCACTCTGCAGCCCAGACTGGAGTGCAGTGGCCGCTCCCAGCCACCGCAGCTTCGACCTGCTGTGCTCTGGCGATTCTTCCGCCTCACCTTCCAAGTGGAACTACAGGCGCGCGCTACCACGCCCAGCTAATTTTTTTTGATTTATTGTAGAGATAAGGCCTCGCCAAATTGCCCAGGTGGTTCTCGAACCCGCGGGCTCAGGCAATCCACTCACCTCAGCCTCCCCAAGCGCGGGATTACAGGCTGAGCCACCAAGCCCAGCTGCATTTCCTATTTTTAAAATAGTGGCATAAAATTATTTATTTAAAAAAATAAACATTTTTAAAAGTTTCGGGCTAATCGTAATGAATCAGAAACTCAGCATTGCATTAGAGGGCAGTATTAACTTTGTTTCTCGTGTAGGTTTAACAGGTTTGATCTTGATAATCCCTAGAGCAACCCAGTGAGGAAAGTGGATGGTATCTTGTTTCTGTAGATCAGCATTTCTTAACTGAGGTTCTGCAAAGAAATTAAGCTCTGATGTCCTAAGGCATACATTCTCTGTAATGGATTAACTTCTTTTCTCTGCATCTAGAGTGGTAGTCACTTCTCCTTAGATAAACTGAAGCAATGGTCACTCAATTTTCTCTGTTTAGCAGTTCATCTGAGGAGTTTCAGTTGAAAAAAGATTACACAGTAGGTATTAGGTTCAGTCCCAGCGGGGCCTCCAAAAATGTAGAGTCACACTCCCAGCGGGGCCTCCAGAATGTTAGGTCAGGCCCGCTAGGGGTATGGGTGTCTGGGGTGTGATATGATGTCATGAGAAAGATGCAAAGAATTGCACAGAAGTTAGATTAGAAAATAAAGTTAATTTAGAAAGCAAATTGGAGAGAGAGAGAGACAGAGAGAGAGAGAGAGAGAGAGAGAGAGAGAGAGAGAGAGGAGATTCACCTCCCCAAGGTAGGGGAGGGGGCCAAAGCCAGGAAACATGACTCAAAGAATACATAGCCAACCATAGCTTAGCAAGGCAATGGTGGCAAGGACGAATGGTTGTTCATGGTTGAGTCCTTTTAATCCTTCCCTTTAATGGGGGAAGGTCATTAAGGTGACTGGGTGGTGGTCTGCTCCATGTCATCACGAAGGGACAGGTAAGCCCGGGTACTGACGTCAGGTGATGGACAGCAGGCAGATGGGTGGGTTAGTCATATGATTGCTGCCATGGTGGTGGGCTAGATGGGAAGAGACAAGGGGAGGAGTTTTTCCTGCAAGAGACCTGTCAGACATTTCCAATTCACAAGCTCCTTAGCAAGAAGGTGGTCTTATTATCATTTCTATGGGGTGATCTTTGGCCTTTCACCTTCAGACAGGTGAATTTCTCAGAAACCTGAGAGTTTCTTAGAAATTATTGTAGAGATGAGGTCTCGCCAAGTTGCCCAGGCGGGTCTCGAACCCGCGGGCTCAGGCAATTCACTCACCTCGGCCTCCCAAGGCGTGGGATTACAGGCTGAGCCACTGAGTCCGGCAGGCCCATAAGTTATTTAGAACTGCTATATATTTTCCAAATATATGGGGGACTGTCAAGAGAACATTTTGTTATTGATTACTAATTTAATTCCATAATTATCAAATAGCCAGCTCTGTATGGTTCAAATCCTCTTAAATTTATTGATACTTATGTTCTGACACAGTTCATGCACTATGTATGAAAATGTTCCCAGGACACTTAGAAAAAAAATGTGTATTCTACTGTTGTTGGATAGAGTGGCTCACAATTGTAATCCCCGTGTTACAGTTCGAGTAAACACTCGACTGCTATCTCTCGATGCCAGTAAGTCAAGAGGCAGGGAATTGGCAGAAAGAAGTTTATTTCTGAATTCAATTTCAGGGATACAGATCCTGCTATCAGACTCCTGATATTTCTGGAACTGGTCTGCTCATCTCTTGGGTTTCAAAGTCTGTTTTTATAAGTTTAATGTTGCTGGTACCGATACATTGACTACACGACTGGCAGAGCATTGTATAGAACTCAAGTTATAGCTGCATCTGGTCAATAGTAAAATTTATGGTCCACATTTCCTGGCACCAGCTACCAAAAGGTAACTCACAGTGTCATCAGTAACACCAAACTGAAGAGTTGAATAAGCTTGCCATAGAGTAAGGGAGATAACAGAGCCTATTACAAAGTAAAACATTATTCACTACAACATATTGTTGATTAGTAGTTATAACATGCAAAAAGTTATATAAATTTCAAGGTTTATGATTACGTGAATGCTATAGATTCAAATCTATGACCACTGGTAAAAGGGAGTGAATAGGAATTCATATCCCTCAGTTGAGTGAGCACAGTCTGCAGAGGGTTAAGGGTTCTTTGAAGTGACTTAACAGGGAATATGTAGGAGATAAAGGAATACACTTTCTTTTGCTAATTCTGGGGAATGTAGGTGCATGCAGGCCCACTTGAATGCTTGCTTGTTATGCTTTTCTTTAAGAGTTGTGGCAATATGAACAGACAATAGTGGGTTTCTGTATCATCCGCTTTTTGGGAGGCTGAGAAGAGAGGATTGCTTGAAGTCAGGAGTTCAAAATCAGCCTCGGCAACAGAGCAAGATCTCATCTCTACAAAAAAATTAAAAAAAAATTAGCTAGGTAAGCACCTGTTGTCCTAGCTACTTGGGAGCCTGAAGTGAAGGATCACCTGAGCCCAGGAGGTCGGCTGTAGTGAGCTGTGTTCGTACCCCTGCACTCTAGCCTGGGCAACAGAGTGAGACCTTGACTTGAAAAATAAAAAATAAGGGCCAGGCATGGTGGCTCACACCTGAAATCCCAGCACTTTGGGAGGCAGAGACAAGAGGATTACTTGAGCCCAGAGGTTTGAGACCAGCCTGGGCAACTTGGCATGAGCTCGTCTCCACAATACATTAAAAAATGAGCTAGATTTGGCGGCACGTGACTGTGGTTCCAGCTGCTTGGAAGGCTGAGATGGAAGGATCTCCTGAGCCCAGCAGGTTAAAACTGCAATTGGCCGTGAGAATCCCACTGCCCTCCTGAGCAACAAAGTGAGACTCGGACTCAAAAAGAATAAATTAAATAAATACATAAACATAATAATAAATAGCAAGGGTGGTGTCAGTACAAGATTGAACAGGCAGTTGCTGGGAAGATACCCTCCCAGAGGTACTCTTTGTGTAAGGTTCTGGTGGTCTTTGTGCAAGGTTGTAGTTTTTGAAGAGTCATTGTATTACTTTTTTTATCATAAGCATGTATGTGAGAGAGCTCCTCCTTTGTGGCTTCCTGACTCCCATTTTGTTAGGGTTTGGCATAAGTGACTTCATTTTGATGCTGACAATTTTCACAGTTACCATGCCTTACATTCGGTCTTTAGAATTTATTCATCTTACAATTGCAAACTTGTACCCTTTGACCAATATTTGGTCATCTTTTTACTTTAAACCTAGTGTGTCTTTAAATTTAAAATAGGTTTCTTGTAGGCAAAGTATCTGAGTCTTACTTTTTTTTTTTTTTTTTTTTTTGACTTGGAGTTTCACTCTGTCGCCCAGACTGGAGTGCAGTGGCACACTCACGGCTACCCCAGCATCAACCCCTTGGGCTCTGGCGATCCTTCTGCCTCAGCCTTCCAAGTAGCTGGAACTACAGGCGCGCGCTACCACACCTGGCTAATTTTTAATTTATTGTAGAGACAAGGTCTCACCAAGTTGCCAGGGCTGGTCTTGAACCCACAGGCTCAGGCAATTCACTCGCCTCAACCTCCCAAAATGCTGGGACTACAGGCTAAGCCACCGAGTCCAGCCTGCTTTAATCCAGTATGACAATCTCTGCTTTTAATGAAAGTGTTTAGACTATATGAATTTAATGTGATCACTGATATGGCTAGGTTTAATTGTATTATCTCATTATTAATTCTTCCCATTTGGTCTCTTTCTTCCATTTAATCTCTTTCTGCCTTATTTTGGATTAATTATTTACTTCATTTCATTTTATTTCCTCTGTTAACTTATTAGACTTATCTCTTTGTTTTATTGTTTTACTGATTGCTTTAGGGTTTATTGGCTACATCTTCATTTTATCAGAGTCTACCCTCAATTGTTATTATGCCATTTCACATATAAGGGCCATACAATAATATACCTTTATTTCTTCCTCTTGGGTTTTGTGCTATTATTGCCATATATTATAATTCTACATGTAATATAAACTCACAGGAAAGTCTACCTGTCTCCATCTAGGTTGCCCCTTCATGCACTGTGGCCTGGAAAATGTCTCAGAATAGTAAACTGGGACATTGTAGCATTTACCTTGCTTGTTTCCCATCTTTCAGGATCACTGTTTTCCATGGCCTGATGTCTTGCATCTTGAGACTGCTGTTTCAAATGATTTTTTGGTTTTAGTTGTCGTTGCTGCCTCATGTGGGAGAGTAAATGCAGCCCATATTGTTCCATCTTACTTGGAAACAACTCCAGAAGAAGCTTCCAAAGTCTAGTTGGAGAGCCTACTTTGTCTCAGAACAAAGTTGCAATTAGGGAGGTCCTTGAAGATAGACAAATACCTGAAAAAAAAAATTAGGCCAGAAGTGGTATTTCATGCTTATAATCCCAGCACTTTGGGAGATCAAGGCGGGAGGATTGCTTGAGTCCAGAAGTTCGAAGTCAGCTTACACAACATAGCAAGGCCTTGTCTCTACAAAAAATAAAAAATAAAAAATTAGCCAGGTATGACAGCACACACCTGTAGCCCCAGTTACTCCGGAGGCTGAGGTGGAAGTATCACCTGAGCGCAGGAGGTTAAAGCTGCAGTGAGCCATGATCATGCCACTGCACTCCAACCTGGACAACAGAGTGAGAACTTGACTCAAAAAAAAAAAAAAAAAAAATCTCAGCTAGTGATGGATGAGACCAGGTTGTATGAAAGAACTTGAGGGCCAGGCTTGGTGGCTCAGCCTGTAATCCCAGCACTTTGGGAGGCCAAGGCAAGTGGATTGCCTGTGCCCGCGGGTTCGAGGACCGCCTGGGCAACTCGGTGAGACCTCGTCTCTACAATAAATCAAAAATCAGCCGGGCGTGGTAGCGCGCGCCTGTGGTTCCTGCTACTTGGAAGGCTGAGGTGAGAGGATCGCCAGAGCCCAGCAGGGTGAGACTGTGGTGGCCTGGAGTGTGCCACTGCACTCCAGTCTGGGCAACAGAGTGAGATTCCAACTCAAAAAAAAAGAACTTGAGGGAAATGCTTAAAGCTGAGCATGAAGCAGGTCGCCAGTCCCCAGATGACAGGCAGTGTCTGAGGGACACTGGCAAAAATACAGACCAAGGATTGTGGGAGAAGGTCAGATCGAAATCAGTAATCCAAGTACATGGTGACTCCTTGGACTACAACCGGCTTATTGTGAGTGGAAAATGGTTAGTCAACGTTTTTGCGATGTAAACTGAGATTCAGAGAGAGAGTAGTTTGACTAACTTGCAGTCTTCAGGAGGCTAGGGTGACTGATTACTAATTATCTAAAAAAATAAAGCACACTCATTTCTGTAGCTTTCAAGCAATCAAGATGTTTGTGGTTATTTTATTCCCATAACAAGCCTGTATGGAGAAAGATATTATATCCTCAATTTGACAGATAAATAAATTAAAGTCTCAAAATGCTTAAATGATAACAAAGTTTACACAGTTAACAAGCAAACCTGAGGGCCACATGGCTACAAAGCCAAGACCATAATGACCTTCTGTGGCACTGCCAAAGGGAAGGCAGATTTAGGTAGAACTTTATACTGTGGGTTCTGAATACCCATAAGGCAGTATAAGGTCACTTTGCATAGAGTCAATAACAATGAAAATCAGAAACCAGAAGTTTTTCAGTTATCTATTGTGCATAACAAATAACACCAAAACTTAATGACTTAAAACATGCTGATGAAAAGATGCCAAACTGCACAATATTTTAAGATTTTTTTTCTTGAGCCAAACTTAAGCCCAGGTATAGCCACCCTCAGGAGGTCCTGAGAATGTGTGCCCCTGTGGCCGAATGGTGTCTTGATTATATATACTTTAGGAAGGTAGAAGTTACAAGAAACCATAAATCGATACATGCAATATTTTCATTGGTTTGGCCCAGGAAGAAGGGATATTTCCAAGTGGAGGCTTGCAAGTCATAGGCAGATTTAAAGATTTATTGATTGATAATATGTAGATCTTATCAGAAGATGAGGTGTTTTGCTGAGACAAAGAGAGTCTATGTTTGTTGATATGTAGAGGAGGTTAAGACATGGCAGGTGTCAGAGGCGGGTAGACAAATGCCTTACAAGGCTCCTTGGGAGTCCAGTAATCCACAAGAGATGGCTTTTCAGGGTCATAAAATACTTTGATTTTCTTCTTTGTTATGTGGTGCTATGCCAGAGTCAGATTGGAAAACAATAGGGTAATAAAACCCTGTTTGGTGAGTCCTTATCAGGCAGTAACTCCCCAACCCTCTTAGTTAGGAATTTGGATAAGAGAAAAAAACGGTCAGGTTTGGTTCTCAAACAACTCTTTTATTACACACTGTTCTGTGAGTGAACTTGGCTCAGCTGGGCAATTCCTTAGCTGCTCCCACTTGTGGTGTCTCCTGTGGTTGCAGTTAGATAGCAAGATAGCAACTGGGCTGGAGTCATCTGGAGACTTGACGGGGATGCTGGGAAGGTTGAACCCTTATCTTTCTCCTTGTAGCTAAAGACCTTTCCATTCTAGGTGGCCTTTCCAGCAGGGTATTTAGACTTTTTACATGGTGGCTAATAGCTCCAAAAAGTGGATGTTTCCTTCCAGCTTTCACTAACAGTTTCTACAGGCTATTTCAGCTTTTGCCTGCTGCCACAGGTTTTAGATTCTTGTTATGTCAGCTCTCCACTTTCATAAAATAATTTCTATTTTGGTTACCTATTATTACATAACAAACCACCATAAAATGTAGTAGCTTAAAACAATCACCATTCTATTATCTGTCGTGGTTCTGTGGGTATATTGGGCTTATCTGTAAAGTTCTGCTGATCTTGCTTGGGGGCTCTCATGCAGTTGCAGTCACATGATAGCTGAGGCTGGAGTCATCTGGAGGCTTGACAGGGGCACTGGTACAGCTGGACTGCTCGGTCTCTATATGATCTCAGGACTTCTACCCTCCACATGACTTCGCCATGTGGTCTTTGCAGAAGGGTAGCTAGATATTTTACATATTGGCCCAGGGTTCCAAAAAGTGAGTATTCCAAGAGACAGGAAACAACAACAACAAAAAAAGCCAGTCCACTTAAAGGCTAGGTTTAGAATTGACACAGCATCCCTTCTACAGCATTCTATGGGTTAGCACATCACAGGCTAACCCATATTCAATATGGGCAGGGATTACAAAAGGGTGTAAATCTCTGTGGTTCATGAGGAGCCATCATTAGAATCCAGCTACCGCCAGGCATGGTAGCTCATGCCTGTAATCCCAGCACACTGGAAGGCAGAGGCGAGAGGATTGCCTGAATCCAGGGGTTCAAGACTAGCCTCGACAACTTGGCGAGACCTCGTCTCTACAATAAATCAAAAAACTAGCCGGGCATGGTGGTGCATGCCTGTAGTTCTAGCTACTTGGAAGGCTGAGGTTGGAAGGATTGCCTGAACCCAGCGGGCAGAGGCTGTGGTGGCCATGAGCATGCCACTGCACTCCAGCCTGGGTGGCAGAGTGAGACTTTAAAAATAAAAAATAAAAAAGAATCTAGCTACCATAAAGGGCCAAAAGCAAACTTCACTTACTTCATAATTATTAAAATATTTATCTTGGGTTTTGTTTTCAATGTCTGTATATTGTAATCCAATGGGCAAAACCTGAGTTAGATTATCAGACTCACGAACAGCAGCTAAATCTCCCAAAAAAACACAAAGATAACCATAATTCACAGCTGTTGAGTTAACAGGTTCTCTCCTTGTTCTAGGCCAAAGAAATGAAAGCTGATTTTTTGTTCTAAAATAAATTCCTGAAAATATATTCTCACACATCTTTCAGAACTCTATGTGAGAGCCCACATATATTTCAAAAAGCAATTTTAAAGTTGTTTGATGATCAAAGAGGAATTGACAGAGGACCAGTGATGCAATAGTTAGAAAGATATTTTGAAATAAACTTCTGGAAGTTCATCCAAGTGTGAAAACTATTTGATAAAAGATAAAAAGCATAAGATGTACTTCGAATCAACTTGGTTAAAACTGAAACACAGTTTCATCATATCATATGGTGCAATAATTGAGAGCTGGTCAGAAGTGGTTAGGGATAGCAGGTGAGGTCTGACAAATGTTACCGGGTGAAAGATATTAGGCATTGAGAGGCTAGTCACCTAAGGCAGGGGTGAACTCATTATGCCCCATCTATGCTGGCTTTTTTTCTGTTCCATACATGCACAAACCTCTAACCTGACCCGGAACCCTTTCCCAAGTGGTCTCCCCCATACCTGGAATGCTCTCCCTCTGCCCCATCAAGTGATATAACTAAATGGCACTAAATTTGAAAACGTATACATAATGCCTGTAATCCCAGCATGTTGGGAGGCTGAGGCAAGAGGATTGCCTGAGCCCATGGGTTCAAGACTAGCCTGGGCAACATGGTGAGACTTGGTGTCCCCAATAAATGAAAACATTAGCTGGGCAACTGGGTGAGACTCCTACTCAAAAAAATTTTAAGAACTTATACAAATTTAACAAACTCCAGAAAGTCACAATGACATGCCATTTTATACTCACTAGTTTGTCCAAATTTTAAATTTCTGACAACTTCAAATGACAGCAAGGATGCAGACCAGTGGAAACTCTCATACACTCTGGTGGAAATATAAACTGATACAGTCACCTTGGGGAAGGATATCCAATTGTCTGATAAAAGTCGAACATTTATACTTACTATAATGCAGCCATTCTTTTCCAGGTATATTCCCTAGAGAAACTCTCTATATGATCTCTAGGGCCTCTACCCTCACGCACCATCAGTAATGTACATGAGCATTTATAGCAGCATTGCATGTAACAGTGAAAAACTGGAAACAAGGGTCCATCAACAGAAGAATGAATGAGTACCTCTAGACACATTCATGTAATAGAATTCTATATATCAGTGAAAAAGTAACTGCAAGTACACACAGCAACATGGATAAATCTCACAAGTGATTTTGAGTTCATAAAGCAAATCACAGGAAATGTAAAATATTTTTCTATTTTTACATATTTTAGAATCAAGCAAAACCAGGCCCATACTTATGGGATAAAACATTAATAAGCCAGGCACTGTGGCTCATGCCTGTAACCAGAACTTTGGGAAGCAGAGGCAAGAGGATTGCCTGAGCTCAGGGGTTCGAGACCAGCCTGAGCAACATGGTGAGATCTTGTCTCTCTAATAAATCAAAAAATCAGCCCGGCATGGTGGCACATGCCTGTGGTTCCAGTTACTTGGAAGGCTGAGGTGGAAGGATCACCTGAGTCCAGCAGGTTGAGGCTGCAGTGGCCGTGAGCATGCCACTGCACTGTAGCCTGGGCGACAGTGTGAGGCCCCAACTAAAAAAAAAAATTAATAAAAATCAATAGAACGAAAAAAGTCAAAATAGGGGCTATCTCCAGGCAGGGAGACAAAAGAATGGGTCAGAGAGGAACTCACAGACTCAGTAGCATTGATGGTGTTTTCTATTTTTCTTTTCTTTTTTTTTTAATGAGTTGGAGTCTCACTCTGTCGCCCAGACTAGAGTGCAGTGGCCGCTCCCGGCCACCGCAGCCTCGACCTGCTGGGCTCCGGCGATCCTTCCGCCTCAGGCTTCCTAGTAGCCGGAATTACAGGCATGTGCTACCACGCCCGGTTGATTTTTTGATTTATTGTAGAGATGAGGTCTCGCTGCCCAGGCGGGTCTCGAACCCGCGGGCTCAGGCAATCCACTCACCTCAGCCCCCCAAAGGCGCGGGATTATAGACTGAGCCACTGAGCCCGGCTGGTGGTGTTTTCTTACGTTAATTGTTAGATTCATGAGTAATCATTGTATTATTTAGCTTCATAAGTCATATATGCATCACCTTTGAGTATAATTGTATTCCTGCAATTTTTATTCCTTTGTGTGAAATGACCTGATGAAACTTTTCATTTTATATTTTCAGTTTATATACCCAGTTCATTTTCAAAACTTCCTAGCTCTGCCACTTAGTACCTGTGGGAACTTGGGCATGCTACTTATTCATTCTAAGCCTCAATAGGCTCATCTATAAAATGAAGATTATAATGCAACAATAACACCTATCTAACTGGCCACCTGGAGGACTGCTGTGAGAATTCCATGCCTGGCACACAGAGGTGCTAATAAGCACTAGCTCCTTTGAGGGTCACAGCATTCAGATAAGCAAACCCTCCATCCTAAACTGGTTATAAAGATTTAATGAAAGCAGTCAGGTTTTTTTGGATTTGGAACTCATGTTTTCTCCTGTGTCCTTCCCACTTCTCCTCTACCCCTGGAGAAAATAATAATTATGTATCAGATTGATCATTAGCACCCTTTTCAAAATAATATATATGTATATCGGATTGATCATTAGCACCCTTTTTAAATGTTACCTTGGGTCATTAATACCTTAGTGTTTGTGTTCCTTGCCCACACGATGGCAGAATAGGCAAGAAAGTGTGAAACGGATACGGGAATGTCAAGATCTCCTTTTGAGGATGGTCAAAACCGTCTAGAAAGCAACCTATTGCAATTTCATTAGTCAGTCACCGAATACATTGAGACGACTGGCAGTTCAGATCAAATCTGCTTCTCCTCTTTTATGTGGTAATGACTAGAACTCATTAACGGGCATATTAGATTTTTTAATGAATTATAACAATTTCTAGTACTGTAGATGCTTCCTACACTTTCTCATCTCAGGTTTCATGTATATATTTGTGTTTGTGAAGACACTTGAGGGTGAGGTACAGTAGCTAGTAAAGGTTAGGCATAGATAGATATATTTCTTGTAGGCAAATTTTAGAAAGTGTCCAGACATCCTGTCAGCAGGCTGAATGGTCCTGTGGGCTGGAATGTGAATTCAGTGTGGACTCCCAGTTCACCCCACCCCCTCACCTCAATGAAGGAAAACTCCATCAAAGTGGTTCCCAGACCAGGAATAATTAAAAGCCCATAGAATGATAATAAGACCACCCCTCTACCCACCAGAGGCAGAGAGATATCAATCTCTCCTCCGGAGTGATGGGTACCTGGGCTCTACCCTCTTTAGCCTATCAATCACTGTGAAGGTATATCAGGTCTATTGTAAAGAGCAAAAGGCGGGGTTTTCTTTCTCCCATGTCAGCTCTGGCATGTCTCTCTATCTTTTCCCTCTTCTTTCTCTAATAAACTTTATTTTAAAAGTTTGATAAAATTCATTTTAGGGTTGAGCCAAGGAATTCACATGTCTTGTGCCATATCCCACCAGACATCCAGGGCACACATATGTATACATGTTGTGAGCATGTGCAGGTGAGAACACACGTGCCTTTGCATCAGCATGAAGGTCTTCTTGGTTAAGCATAGGGGTATAAAGAGGGGAAGCTGTCAATAGCCTTCTCACCAGAAATGCCTGAGCCTGCAAAGAGGAGTTTTGCTGGTAACTGCTGGTAGGAAGGTTTGAAATTCCAGTCAACATTAGTCTCAGTCTCATGCTACCTCAGCAGTGTGTCCTGGGCTGCAGAGGTGTGGCTGGGGCTGCTGTCCTGAGAACAAGTATATTGGGCCTGCCTTTGACCCACCCATCTGGATGAATGGTTTAAGGGCCCTGTCATATTATCTTGTTATTTACACACACACACACACACACACACACACATACACACACACACACACACCACACCACACCACACCAATTTGTATTAGAACTCTTGTGGTTACAAATGACACAAACTCTCACCAGGTGCGGTGGCTCATGCCTGTAATCCCAGCAATTTGGGAGGTGGAGTTGAGAGGATTGCCTGAGCCCACAGGTTCAAGTCCAGCCTGGGTAACTTGGTGAGACCCCCGTTTCTACGATAAATCAAAAAATTAGCCTGGTGTGGTGGCATACACCCGTGGTTCCAGCTACTTGAAAGGCTGAGTTGGAAGAATCACCTAAGGCCACCAGGTCGAGGCTGCGGTGGCCGTAAGCGTGCCACTGCACTCCAGCCTGGGTGACAGAGTGAGATTCCTACTCAAAAACAAACAAACAAAGCAAATGACATAAATTCAATTCTAACCAGTGAAATTAAAAAAAAATATTAATACATATAATCAAACCACTGAAAGGGCAAGGATGAAGATAGCATTAGGAACAACAGAAATTGTAACCCTCCTTGGAAAACTCTCCATTTTTCATCTTTATGTTTCTTTTTATGCCCATTTTAGTCTCTCAGTTAGCTTACTCCTGCCAACAGGGGCCATGCCACTGACAACCTTGTATTCACATCTTTTCCAAGTTTTCCTGCCGCTGGCGTTAGAGGAACTTTCTTAGCCCAGATTGTTTGAAAAATCTTGGGGGAAGAACTTTGGCCTGTCCTGAGCCACATGCCCACACTGGTGGCCAGGAGGGGGGAATACTATAATTGCTAGTTCTTATCAGAACCACTTGGTGGTGGTAGGGATAAATGGTTTTCCAAATTAATAGATTTCCTGTTCCAAGCAGATAAAGCAACTCACCAAGTCCATCAAAGAGAAAAGGAGGGGATGTAAAGTTTCATATATATATATGAAGTATGTGGCTTATGTCTTCTATCTCCTTAATAATTTTGTGTTCATTTGATCTTCCCTTGCACTGAGAGTTACGTACAGCTATGTTTCTAGCTATGTGTCTGTATATCTCTTCTACTTTTTGTTTCATAAACACTAGTTTTTTGAGGGGGTTTTTTGTTTTTTTTGAGTTGGAGTCTCACTCTGTCACCCAGACTGGAGTGCAGTGGCCGTTCCTGGCCACCGCAGCCTCGACCTGCTGGGCTCTGGCGATCCTTCTGCCGCAGCCTTCCAAGTAGCTGGAACTACAGACGCGCGCTACCACGCCCGGCTAATTTTTGATTTATTGTAGAGATGAGGTCTCGTCAAGTTGCCCAGGCAGGTGGTCTTGAACCCACGGTCTCAGGCAATCCACTCACCTCAGCCTCCCAAAGCGCTGAGATTACAGGGTGAGCCACCGAGCCCGGCTAAACACTAGATTTGATTGGTAGTCACTCACTTTCCTTTCTTGGATTCTTCTGCTGCCCTTTCTGGCCCCCTTTCTCAAATTCCCTTCAGTCTGTAACTTCTGCTATTAACGTCATAGATGGTATCTGTTGGCCTACTTCGTTGACTGTCCAAAGGTGAGTACCACATCCAATAATAATAGCTAAGGTTTCTTTATTATTCATTATATGCTAGGTACCATGCTAAGTGTCATACATGTATATTTAATTTAATTTTCATTGCAGCCCCATTCAGGAACTTCTATTATTTTTCCCTTAATTTTTTTGATATATCATAATTGCAAAAATTTATGGGGGTACATGTGATATTTTGATACATGCCTACAATGTATAATGATCAAATGAGGATATTTGGGATATCCATCTCTTTAAACATTTATCATTTCTTTGTGGAACATTTGAAGTCGTCTCTTCTAGCTATTTTGAAACGTACAATAGATAGTTAACTATAGTCACCTACTTTGCCATCAAACACAAGAACTTATTTCTTCTATCTACCTGTATGTTTGTACCCATTTATCAACCTCTCTTAATCAAACTTCACCCCACACCCATCCCAGCATCTGGTAACTATCATTCTATGCTCAAGCTTCATGAGATCAACATTTTTAGTTCTCACATATGAATGAGAACATGTGATATTGATTTTCCTGTGCCTGGCTTATTTCACTTAGCATAATGACCTAGAGTTCCACCCATGCAGAAGCTTCTATTATTATTCCCTTTACAGTATAGAAACATTAACTCACCCAAGAGTCACCCAGCTGAGCCAAGACCTTAATGTAGTCTGGCGCCAGACCTATGCTCTAAAATATATGTAAATGCACAGGAAAAAAAAAAGAAAACTTAAGAGAAACACACCAGACTGTTTGAAAGCCATTTCCTCAAGAGAGGAGAATGGGATAGAAGGTGGTCAAGAGGTCAGTCATATTTTGCCCCAAAAATGCCTACATTTGACTCTTTTACAAGGAAATCCCTTGGGTACGAGTTGTGTATTTTTTTTCTAAGTTTTGTTGTCATAACATACATATAACATAAAACTTACCATTTTAACCCTTTTTGAATATACAGTTCACTGGCATTAAATACATTTGCGTTGTTGTGCAACCATCTTCACACCAATATCCAGAACTTTTCACCATCCCAAACTAAAACTCTGTAACACTTAATAACTCCCCATTCCCCACTCTGCCCAGCCCCTGGTAAACACCATTCTACTTTCTGTCTCTACGAATTTGGCTACTCTGAGTAACTCATATAACTGGAATCCTATGACATGTTGCTTATTTCTTAGCATAATGTTTGCAATGTTCATTCATGTTGCATTATGTATCAGAATTTCCTGACTTTTTAAGATGAATAATGTCCCATTGTATGTATATATCAATTTTGTTTATCCAGTCTTCCATCTATGAACATTTGGGCTGTTTCTACCTCTAGGCTATTTTGAAGAATACTGCTATGGAAAGTGGCATACAAATAGTTATACGCTTATTTAAAACCCTGGAAAACAATACTTACAGAATGATCCCATTTATGTGTAGTATATGTGTGTATAGACATGTATGTAAATATGTAGAAAAAGATCTGAGAACTGCCTTTGTGTCATTATCTCCAGGATGGGAGTAGAGCGGGACAGGGAAAGAATGAATTGTATAACTTTTAATTCTGTATGTCTTTTGTGTGTGTGTGTGTGTTGGAGTCTCACTCTGTCGCCCAGACTGGAGTGCAGTGGCCGCTCCCAGCCACCGCAGCCTCGACCTGCTGGCTCCAGTGATCCTTCTGCCTCAGCCTTCCAAGTAGCTGGAACTACAGGCGCGCGCAACCACTCCCGATTAATTTTTATTTTATTTTATTTTATTGTAGAGATGAGGTCTCGCCAAGTTGCCCAGGCGGGTCTCGAACCCGCGGGCTCAGGCAATCCACTCACCTCAGCCTCCCAAAGGCGCGGGATTACAGGCTGAGCCACCGAGCCCGGCTTAATTCTGTATGTCTTATTTCTTGTATTTTTCATAATGAAAATAGAACAATATATTCATTATGCAATTTTAAAATGCAATTAAAAATAAAGATGAAGATTTCAGGCATCTCGGCAGGCTGTGAGTAAGGAATATTTAAAATTTTAAAGAAGTCAGAACTCAGGGGATAAAGGAAATCTGAGATACCTCTATGTGAACTGAAATTTTTATAAGGCGTATGTATTATTTTTTAATTAAAAAAATCTAATGGAGAAAAAGTCAGAAAAAGTTGAAGTTGCACTGTTAACTGATTCCCAGATGGGGGCAGTAGAGAGCTGTGAGGAGGCAAATCCAGAAAGGTTTTTCCTCTTCCTCTCACCTGGAAGAGGGTGAGGGTTGAAACTTGTGTGGATGCTGGGAAGAACTTGGGAGCTCTTTCTATTATAGATTCCTATGGCAATAGTGTTGGTGAGACATGGGGTGCAACACAATTAGATACAATGGGGGAAATCAGAAAAGCAGCAATGATTCACCTCTGGAGCAAAGAGAGAGAAACTAGGAGCAGACATTCTTCACTGAGAATCATCACACAGGAGCCCAGAAGCTTCTCTCTGGGGTCTTTGGGGACACAGCCCTATTTAGAAGCTTCTGACTGACTTCTTGCATCATTCCTCTCTGCTTTTTAAAGTGGATAAAGATGGAGAATGGTGGCTTATGTCTGTAATGCCAGCACTTTGGGAGGAGAAGGCGAGAGGGCTGCCTGAACTCAGGGATTCGAGACCAGCCTGAGCAAGATGGCAAGCCCTTGTCTCCACAATAAATAAAAAAATTAGCCAGGCGTATGGCTCACACCTGTAATCTCAGCACTTTGGGAGACAGAGGCGAGAGGATTGCCTGAGCCCAGGGTTTTGAGACCAGCCTGGGCAACTTGGCGAGACCTTGTCTCTACAAAAAATAAAAAAATTAGCCGGGTGTGGTGGCGCATGACTGTCATTCCAGCTACTTGGAAGGCTGAGGCAGAAGAATCATCTGAGCCCAGCAGGTGAAGGCTGTGGTGGCTGTGAGCATACCACTGCACTCCAGCCTGGGCAACAGATTGAGATTCCAACTCAATACATAAATAAATATGACAGAGTGAGACTCTGACTAAATAAATAAATAAATAAATAAAATTAACCAGGCATGGTGGCAAGCACCTATAGGTCCAGCTATTTAGAAGGCTGAGGCGAAAGGATTGCCTGAGCCCAGCAGGTTGAGGCTGTGGTGGCTGTGAGCATGCCACTGAACTCAAGCCTGGGCGACAGAGTGAGACTCTAACTCAAAAAAATAAAATAAAAAAATTAAGTGGGCAAGGATAAACATGACTCTTCAGGCTGAAGACTCAGAGCTGAAATTAGGTGATGGGAATGAGACAGGGTCATGCAAGTGGAGGATCAAATCCTGTCTTTATTAAATGTTTGATCTTGCATTGGTCATGGGTTTTTGCATTTATTTTGATTTCTTAAATATTGCATTAAAATATCATTTATCTTGATTTCTGAGTTCCGCAGCACCCCTTAAGTTTTGTGCTAGAGGCAAGTGCCTTACTGGGCCTCACCTCAGTTCTGGCAACAATAAAACCAATAACAACAACAAATGCAAAGCAAGAAATGGGGGTTTTTAGTGTCTTTATTATGTACAATTTTAATCAAAATTCTACTCCAGAATTTCTGAGTGAAATCTATGATTACTAATATGCCAGTCATGTAAATCTGTAAATGAAATAAAGTCAAATAAATCTATGTTAAGGCCAAAAAAAGTAAAGTGTTTCTGGATCCATTGTGAATATGAAGTTAAGGTTCAAATTAAGTTAGAGGCTATTTCTGAAATATTGACTTTAAGATATTTGTCTATCATCTATTTGTCACTAGAGGAAAAAGCTGATTTTTTAGAAAGTTGACAGGTACATTCTTTCACTTTATAAGACCTAGTCAAAATTTTTAAAGCAGTTTATTCAAAAAGTAATAAAATAACATTTTCTGATCTTTATACAGTTAAAAGGTATTTGAGGAGAAGGCTTATTTAGACCTTCAGGGTAAAAGTGAGTTATATTTTCCAATGAATATGTAATTTTGTTCTATTCCAATGGCTTCCAATGCATGACTTCAAAACTGCAACCTTTATAAAACAAACTCTTTAATCTCTTTTCTATTCATTTTAGAGATGAGGAAATAGACAAGAATGGTCTGTAGCACAAACCTGTTTTGTAATCTGTCCCCTGCAGACCCACTCTAGGCTTTATTTACAAATCCACCTCCACCTCCACCTCCAGCCCAGGACATTCTTCATTTGGCCACCTCCCTCAGCCATGCTTTGAACATATTGATTTCTCTGACTGCAATGCAATGTCTATTCCCTCCTTTTTTTGATTCAAGGGAGTTCTACTACTAAAAACAAACAGGTCAGATGTGGTGGTTCATACCAATAATCCCAGCACTTTGGGAGGCCAGTGCGGGGAGAATAGCTTGAGACCAGGAATTCAAGACCAGTCTGGGAAACACAGGGAGACCTTTTCTCTACCAAAAAAAAAAAAATAGAAAAATTAGCTGAGTGTGGTGGCCCCCTGTCTGTACTCCTAGCTACTTGGGAGGCTGAGGCAGGAGGAACACTCCCTGATCATGCCACTGCACTCAAACCTGGGCAACAGAATAAACCTATCTCAAAACAAGCAAACAAACAAAAACACCACCTCAACTCATAGGTTATCTCCTCCAAAGGTTGTCATTCTGGATAGATACTCCTTTTGTGTACTCCTGAGGCACACATCCTGAGGCTCATATACCACAGCCTGCATGACAGTATACATTGATGCTGCCTAGTGACTGGTTATATACATGTCTGTCTGTCCCATTAGGTTTCAGACTCCTTGAAGGCAGGGACTATACTATGTCTATTGAAATATTCACTGCCTAGTACAAAGTTTCCTGTCACATAACAGACAATCAGCACTTTTTTGTTGAATGAATGAGTCATCCTTGCTGCCTCTCTTCCCCTTACATTTTATATCTGCCCATCATCAAGTCCAGTTCTTTCAGCCATCAAAATACTTCTCAAATTTGCCCATTTTTCTCCATGTTCACCACTACCACCCTGTTCAAGCCACCACCCTCTCTCACTTGGACCACTGTAATAGCCTCTTAATTGTCTTACCACTTGTGCCTCTCCAATCTATTCCCCATATTACAGCCAGAGCGGTTTTTCTAAAACACAGATCTTATCATGTCATATCCTCCTAAAATCTCTTCAGTGGTTCTTCATATTCTTAGAACACAGTCCAATGTTTTTAATGTTCTTAATTTGGCCTACAAGGCCCAAACTTCTTCAGCCTTTACTGAAGAAGTTTGGGTCTTGTATCTTTTATTGATTTCTCCCTTATCTTTTTTTTTATTGGATGGTCTTTTCTAACTTACCACATTTCCTTCCACCACAGTGCCTTTGCCTCCTCCACTTAGAACATTCTTCTCTTTCCTTTTCTCCTAATTTGTTCCTACCCATCTTTCAGAACTCAGCCTCAGTATTGCTTCCTTAGGAAATCTTCCCCTAATCCCCTCTTGATGAGATCAAACCTATTATTCTTGGCTTCATTAGAATCATTATAACATCTATCACTGCTTGTTTCGGTTTAATGTTTGTTTTCACCCACTCAGTTGTCTCTACCACTGAAACCCCAATGGCACAAAGAAAGCTGTCAATAAATAGCTGAGAATGACATACTGGAAATTAATGGTGATACAAAACAAAATTGAAAGAGCCAGTTCATTTGAGGGAATGCATGGTGCTTTCCCTATTGCCATGAAACCCTGTAATCATACACACATCTCCAGGGGATATTTCCTACAAGTTGTCTCCCCTTGTTCATATGTAATACTGAAACTAGGTCAAGCAGAGGATAGCCCGAACAAAGGGATTAGAACATCTACTAAGCAAAGGGTTTCATGATTCCTCTGCTTTAGGGGCCTGGGATTCAGAGCTCTGAGATGAGTCAGCTCTTTCATCAGTATGTACTGGTTCATAGTTATAAATTGGCAGAATATGGTTAAGCAAAACTCTTCAGCATGTTGAATGCTGTTACGAAGCAGCCCTGATTAATATCTACTTCCCAAGTAATATTCATTATGATGATTAATTTTTTAACTTAATTAACACAACTACCACAGAAATAGCTTAATCATTAAGTAGAAACGTATTTTCCCCATTATTCATAAAAAGGGCTAAGTTCCCAACCATACTACATAAGATAGGTTCTTCAGACTTTCTATTCTTTACAGGATCTATTTCAAAACTTCCCCACTATCCTTAAACCTTTCACATTTCTCCTCTTAAACAATGACTTCCACTCTTAATGTATTAGGAAAATAGATGCCATTAGACAGAAAGTCTTCAAATTCTTCTCCCCAGCCCACTCATCCCCACCCGACCCTCATCTTGATGAAATTCATACCAGATTCCCACCTTTTGGTCTGCACTTCTATCTACCTTGAAGAGTGATGTTCTATCATTTTTTTCTGCCTCCTAAGGAGCCTTGCCCAATCATTTATTCTGTCTTTCCTGTGGCTTCAATATCTTCTCCCATACCAACTCTTTTCAATAAGACTTAATTGAGCTGGTCTTTTCCATCTTACAAAATGTCCTCCCTAGGTCCCTGCAATAAACTGAATGTCTAGAGCCCCTACAATTCTTATGTTGAAATCCTAACTCCAAGGTGACGGTATTAGGTGATGGTATTAGGAGGTGTGGCCTATGGGAGGTGATTAGGTCATGAGGGTAGAGCCCTCATGATTGGGATTAGTGCCTTTTTATTTTTTAAATTTAATTTTAATTTTATTAATTTAGAGACAGGGTCTCACCATGTTGCCTAGGTTGGTCTTGAACTCTGCCTCAAGCAATTCTCCCATCTCAGCCTCTCAAAGTGCTGGGATTATAGGCATAAGCCACTGTGGCTGGCCAAAGGAGTAGTGCCTTTTTAAAAGAGACTCCAGAGAGCAAACTAGTTTCTTCCACCATACGATATAGACTCAGTGAGAAGGTTCTGGTTATAAACCATAAGGTAGGCCTTCATCTACCACCACCTTGAGCTTGAATTTCCCTGCCTCCAGAACTATGAAAAAATAAATGTCACTTATTTATAAGCCACTCAGTTTATGGTACTTTGTTGTAGCAGCTCAAAGTCACTGAGAAAGACCCCCTTCCTCTTCTAGCAATCGTCCTACCTTGCTCTTCTTTGCAGTCAAACTAGAAAGAATTGACGACATCAGCTGACTTCACTTTTTCAGTTCTCAATTGCTAACCCATTGGGATCTGGTCTCTGTTTCCATCTTTCTGCTGAAACACTGTTCTTGCTTAGATCATTAGTGACATTTTTGTTTTTAAATCCCTTTTTAACTTTTTCCCCCAGCCCTTTCTTGTCTCAGACACTCAATAGTATTTGTCATTGTTGACTACTCCTGCTGCCTTGTGAAACTCTTTTTCCCTGGTTTTCAAGACATCACATTTTCCTGGTTTTCCTCCTTGCCTCTCTGGCACTTCTTGATTTGATTTGCTGGATCATCCGCCTTTACTCAAATTCTAAGTGTTGGAGTTCCTCAGAGCTTGGTTTTAGGCACTCTTCCTTCTCTACCCTCTTTTCTTGGGTTGATCATATCCATTCCTATGAGCTACAATTAGTTTCTAGATTGGGTTTCTGATGGGTGCATGAATAATATTTGGAGATGTGTAAACTTGAATGGGTAATAACATTGATTTTTTTAAACAATCTCTAATGAAAATGTAGTATTTCTCCTATCCGTCCATTTGCATTGTTATAAGAGAATACTTGTGGCTGTGCAATTTATAAAGAAAATAAAGGCTCATGGTTCTGCAGACTGTACAAGAAGCATGGTATCGGTATGTGCTTCTTGTGGGGGGGTTAGGGAGCTTCCACTCATGGTGAAAGGCGAAAGGTGATCCACATCACATGGCAAGAGAGGAAGTAAGAGAGAGGGGAGGAGGTGCCAGACTTTTTAACAGCCAGATCTCATGGGAACTAAGAGAACTCATCCATTATCACAAACATAGCACTAAATCATTCATGAGGGATCTGTTCCCAAACATCTCCCACTAGGTCCCACCTCCAACATTGAGGATTACATTTTAACATGAGATTTGAAGGAGACAAATATTCAAACTAGATCCTTGTGTAGTTCATTTAGCATGATGACTCAGTATTCACACATGTATTGTGAGATGTGCCATCCTTAAACCTTGTTATGACTTGGGCACATTACTCATCTGACAAAAAAGAAAAAAGGATCCAACTACATCATCTCATAATTATGAATGTAGACAAACCACAGTAGTATAACCAGTGTCTGCAGCTTTGTCATTAATAGAAATTATATGCATTTTTTTTTTGAGTTGTAGTCTCACTCCATCGGCCAGACTGGAGTGCAGTGGCACGCTCCCGGCCACTGCAGCCTCGACCTGCTGGGCTCCGGCGATCCTCACACCTCAGCCGCCTGGTTGCCCAGGCGGGTCTCGAACCCGTGGGCTCAGGCAATCCACTCGCCTTGGCCTCCCAAAGTACCAGGATTACAGGCTGAGCCACCAAGCCCAGCCTATGAATTTTTATACATCACAGTTGTTGCAGATATCTCAAAATGTTACTAATTCTTATCATTATTTCAGTTTATAGTAGTTATTGGATCCACTGCTGGAATTCTTTACTTAATGACTCAATTAGTACATACGTTACTAGATCACAAATTTTGTATTTGATAACTCTGTTTCACTATAATTTGCTTCCTTTGTAATTCTATGCATTTCATTTTATATATTAAAAAATGTTATTCTGAGGAGATCATAGGTTTCCCAGACTGCCAATGGCACAAAAACATTAATAAACCCTGATCTAAATGCTGACGGCTCAGCCTGAATTCACCTTCTAAATTCCAAGTCCATACACTTAGCTGGTTCCTAGACATCTATACTTAGATATCTTATGGAACTCTCAAGCACAAACATATAACAAATAAAACTCATCAACTTCTTCCATTCCCATTTCCCTCAAGGCTGAAATTTCTCCTGTGTCTTCTATCTCAATAAATCTCTACTTAATAGACACTCAGTGGTCCAAGTCAGAATCCTGAGCTGTCCTTGATTTTATGGTTTCTTCTCCTCCCATCACTCCATCAACCATTGAATTCAATCTCTTTAATGTTTCTCAAATTCATCCATTAATCTCTATTCTCAATGCCTCGGTTTTGGAAACCATCTTCTCTCTTCTCCCTAAATGGTCTCCCCACCAACATACTGAGCTCCCTTCTAATCTATTCTTTCCCATCGTTGTTAGAATGATCTTTCTTTCCATGAGCACTTTGCTTAACCCTAATATACACTTCATACTGTCTTGTAATTATCTTGTATTCCCTACTTTGGTGTAAGTTCCATGAGTGCAACAATTTTTATCTTGGCCATTTTGGGAGCTGCAGCATTAAGCATGGTGTTTGGCATACAGAAATACTCTATAAATGTTTTCTGAATAAATGAATAATTGGCCTGGGTTAACAACAGCTCAATAACAAGGTTCAGGGACTATTCAAAATGCTAATTTTATTAATAAATGTTCATACAAATTTATACCCTAGGATGATTTATCCCTGTAAGATTTAATAACTACTTCAAGGTTGTGTCTTAGTTAAAACTGCTACAATTAAGAGCCATAGACCTGGTGGCATATAAACAACAAAAGTTTATTTCTCACAGTTCTGGAGACCAGAAGTCCAAGATCAAGGTGCTAGCATGATTGGGTTCTGGTGAGGATCTTTTTTTCACCAGTTTCAAACTGCTGATTTCTCATTGAATCCTCACATGGTGGAAAGAGAATGATACAGTTCTGAGGTCTCCTTTTTCTTTATTTTAATTTTTCTTTTTTTATATTTTGAGTTGGAGTCTCCCTCTGTCACCCAGGTTGGAGTGCAGTGGCATGTTCACGGCCACTGCAGCCTCGACCTGCTGGGCTCCAACGATTCTTCCGCCTCAGCCTTCCAAGTAGCTGGAAATACAGGCATGCACTACCACACCCAGATAATTTTTTGATTTATTGTAGAGATGAGGACTCACCAAGTTGCCCAGGCTGGTCTCCAACCCCTGAGCTCAGGCAATCCTCTCATCTCCGCCTCCCAATGTGCTGGTATTACAGTCATGAGCCACCACACCTGGCGAGATCTCCTTTAAAAGGGCACTAGTCCCCATTCATGAGGGCTCCACTCTCATAACTTAATTGCCTCCCAAAGACTTCACCTCCATATACAATCACATTGGGAATTAGATTTCAACATATAAATTTTGAGGGAGACACATTCAGTTCATATAATTCTGCCCCTGGCCTCCAAAATTCATGTCCGTTTATATGCAAAATACCTTCATTTTATTCCAACAGCCCCCCAAATCTTAACTTGTTCCAGCTAGCATCAACTCTAAAGTCTTGGCTGGGTGTGGTAGTGGCTCACACCTGTAATCCCAGCACTTTGGGAGGTGGGGGCAGAAGGATTGTTTGAGCCTAGGAGTTTAAGACCAGCCTGAGTAGTATAGCAAGACTTCATCTCTACAAAAAATAAAAAAAATTAGCCAGGCATGGTGACATGCACCAGTAGTCCCAGCTACTTAGGAGGTTGAGGTAAGAAGGATCCTGAGCCCAGGCAGTTGAGGCTGCAGTGAGCTGTGATTGTTTCACTGCACTTCAGCCTAAGTGACAGAGTGAGAACCTGACTCAAAAAATAATAATAGGGCACATAACATCAGAAAGGTTACCTGATATCAAATCAGGTGAAGTGGGAACCAAAGGGAGGCCCAAACTTTACCTCTATGATGACCACTTGTATGCCTAATCCTGAATTGTACCCCACATCTTTAAAATAAAAATGAACAAATAAATACAAATAAACTTTTAAAAAATAAATAGTCTGAAATCCAAAATCTCATCTAAGTATCATCTAAATCAGATATGAGTGAGACTGGAGATACAATTCATCCTGAGGTAAAATTCTTCTACAACTGTGAAACTGTAAAACCAAACAAATTATGTGCTTTCAAAGTAAAATGGTGGAAAAGGTAAAGAATAGACATTCTGATTCCAAATAGGAGAAATAGGGAGGAAAGAGGGGTGACAAGTTCCAAGTAAGTACAAAAACCTAGCAAGGCAAATTCCATTAGATATCAAGGCTCAAGAATGATCCTCTTTGGCTCCATACTTTGCTCTCCAGGCCCCGTGCGGTCCTGTCTTCCAAACCCCCTGGGGTGCCATTCCCATACCTACAGCTCTGTTGGGTGGGGGTCCCACTCCTAGGGTTCTTCCAGGTAGCAAACTCCTACAGCATTGCGTAGCTCTGCCCCCGCAACTTTGGGCAGAGGTCTACAGACCTATTGATAGCAAGGCAGTGGCAGGGCTTGGTGGCTCAGCCTATAATCCCAGCACTTTGTGAGGCCGAGTCTGCAGGTTTGAGACCAGCCCGGGAAACTTGGTGAGCTCTCATCTCTACAATAAATAAAAAAAATTTTTAAGTAAAATAAGTTAAAAAGTTAAAAAATTAAAAAGAAAGCAAGGCGATGCCTTCCCTCTTTTGAAACTAAGGAGATAGCACTGATTACCTCTGAGTCACCTTTTGGGTCGTTTTTTTCCTTGCCTTGAAGAATACAGCATGTCCTAGCCAAATAGCTCTATGGTCCTGTCCTATAAAATCCAAAATGTCCAGCAACCTTTCTTCATTCCTTCCTGCCCCCTTCTGCTTCAGTTCAAACTGGCTGTTTTCCTGCTGGGGTAGTTGATTAAACATGTGGTTTACACCCATACTAATCTGCTTATCAAAGGGTTGGTTGGGCACCCACTTAGTGTTCTCTTCCAAAAATGCTTTCTTATTTTTTGCAGTATGAATAGGTTGGCATTTTCCAAATATTTAAGTTCCAGTTCCTCTTTGCTTAGTAATTCTACATTTCTTTCTTGTTGCATTTTACTATAAGCAGAAAGGAGGAATCAAGCCATTCCTTCAATACTTTACTTAGAAATCTCCTCAGCTAAATTTCTATTTTTGTTGCTTACAAGTTCTACATTCCACAGAACACTAAGACACTAACACAATTCAGCCAAGTTATTTGCCACTTTATAACAATGATCGTCTTTTCTTTATTGTCCAATAACATGTTCTTCGTTTCTGTCTTAGACCTCAACAGTGTGACCTTTACTGTCCATATTTCTACCAACATATTGTACATGATTGTTTATATATTTTCTAAGACGACAGAAGCTTTCTCTACAGCTCTCCTCTTTTCCGTCTGAGCCCTAACCAGAATCACCTTTAAAATTCCTTTCACAACAGTGTACTAGAGTTCCCCTCTCCACAATCTCAACAGGATATGTTATCTTTTGTCTTTTTGATAAAAGTCATTTTAACTGGGGTGAAATGATACCATTGTGGTTTTGATTTACATTTCTCTGGTAATTAGTGATGTCGAGATTTTTTTCATATTTCTGTTGGCCATTTGTATATCTTCTTTAGAGAAATGTCTATTCAGATCATTTGCCATTTTAACCCAATTATTTGATTTTTTTGATGAGTTGTTTGAGTTTCTTGTTGGTAGTAAGGTAAATTAGTGCATACATTATAAAAAACAGAATGGAGGATTCTCAAAAAACAGAAATTAGAACTATCACATAATCCAGCAATCCCACTGCTGGGTATACCCAAAAGAAAGGAAATCGGTATAATGAAGAGATATATGCATTCCTATGTTTATTGCAGCACTAATCACAATAGTCAAGATCTGAAATCAACCTAACTATCCATCAACAGATGATAAAGAAAATGGGATATATATACACAATGAAATATTATTCAGCCATAGAAAAATGAAATTCTGTCATTTGCAGAAACAGATGAGCCTGGAGAATACTATGTCAAGTGAAATAAGCCAGACACAGGAAGATAAATATTGCATGATCTCACTTATATGTGGGTGATAAAAAAGTTTATCTCATGAAGGTAGAAAGAGGAATGTTGGTCACCAAAGGCCAGGAAGGGTATAAAAGAGGGGAGGGATGAAAAGAGGTTGGTTAATGGGTACAAAAATGTAGTCATATAGAAAAAATAACTTCTAGTGTTTGATAACATAGAAGAGAGACTCTAGTTATCAATGACTTATTGTATATTTCCAAATAATTAGAAGAGAAGATTTGGAATTTTATCAACACACACAAAAAATGTTTGAGGTGATGGATTTCCCAATTAACTTGATTTGATAATTACATAATTTATGCATGCATCAAAATATCACATGTATCCCATAAATATGTACTATTATATATCAAATTTTTTTTTTAGACAGAGTCTTACTTTGTCACCCAGGCTGCAGTGCAGTGGAATGCTCACGGCCACCACAGCCTCAGTCTGTTGGGCTCAGGTGATCCTCCTGCCTCAGTCTTCCAAGTAGTTGAAACTACAGGCATGCATCACCACGCCCAGCTATTTTTTTAATGATTTATTGTAGAGACGAGGTCTCACCATGTTGCTCACCCCTAAACTCAGGTAATCCTATCGTCTCTGCCTCCCAAAGTGCTGGGATTACAGGCGTGAGCCACCGCACCCAGCTTTTATATCAGTTTTTAAAGTCCGTTCATGACAATCTCAGCTTCCTCTAGCATGCACTTCAAAACTCTTCCAGCTTCTACCCATTAGCACTGTTTCTCAGTATCAATTTCTGTCTTATTATGTTCAGATTGCTATAACATGTTATCATAGCCTGGCTGGCTTTTTTTTTTTTTTTTTTTTTTGAGTTGGAGTCTCACTCTGTCACCCAGACTGGAGTGCAGTGGCCGCTCCCGGCCACCGCAGCCTCGACCTGCTAGGCTTCAGCGACCCTTCCGCCTCATCCTTCCAAGTAGCTGGAACTACAGGCACGCGCTACCACGCCCGGCTATTTTTTGATTTTTATTGTAGAGATGAGGTCTCGCCAAGTTGCCCAGGCGGGTCTCAAACCCGCAGGCTCAGGCAATTCACTCACCTCGGCCTCCCAAGGTGCGGGATTACAGGCTGAGCCACCGAGCCCTGCTGCCTGGGTGGCTTATAAACAACAAAAAATTATTTCTCACAGTTCTGGAAGCTGGAAGTCTGAAATCAGAGGGCCAGCATAGTTGGACTCTGGTGAGAGTTCTCTTTTAACTGAAAACTGTTTACTTTTTCTTGCATCCTCACATGGTAGAAAGAATGAGCTAGCTTTCAGGCGTCTTCTTATGGCACTAATTCTATTCATGAGAGTTCCACCTTCAAGGCCTAATTAGCTCTGAAAGACACCACCTCCAAATAACATTATTTGGGGATTCAATTTCAACATATGAATTTTGGGAGAATGTAAGAATTCAGCCCATAATAGGTTATAAAACGTCTCCTTACCATTTAGTAAGGAGAAATAGTTCTTCAATTTCTAGAGCTAGTCCATTTTCCCTTCTCTGAATACTTCTTTCTCTGATTAATGACGCTTCAATTGTCTTGTTTTGAATTTGATGAGTACTTGATGTGAAAAAGAAATAAATGATTAAAAGTCATTTGATAAAACTTGTACAAAGAAGCTTATGCTTCCCCATGGTGACATTATGTTGTCACGCTGAGACACAAAGTGATAATGATGTCATAAACCCTTAGAACAGGCTAAACCACATAAAATGCAGTTGTTATATTAGTAGAATAAATATTTGAACAGAGCTCTGGACATGAGTCTTTTTATTTATGTCCTACTTTTGTCCATTTGGACAAATAATTGTTTAAATACAAGCCAAAGTAATGGATCTTCTACTACAGGTATGTGTCTAACCTAAAAACTTACAAATTATGATCTATTATTTTATGTATTCAAGCACTTAATTATAAAAACTAGTTGTGTTTGAGAAGTCTGCTGTTACTTTGGTGTTACCATTAGTAGGTCTTCAAGAATTTTAGAACAACAGCTAATACTTTTACTCTTGTGTAAAAAACCCAATAAAAAATATAAGTAAGCATAAAGGGTATAGACTTATGGTCTCCCTTGGTCCCCTCTTTCTTAACCCAATCCAACATTCCCTCCCAAACCAAACTAAATAATACTATATAAACGAATCTGGGAGGGGACTTTGCATACAGTTGATTTTCAATAAGAGTTTTTTTCTTGTCTCATCCCCTTTCTAATCACACATACATTAACACTGAAGTGCACTCATACAGAAATGATATACATACTGGGCACACAAGGGCACACACACTCAAAAACGTAAGCCATGATTCGGAGGTTACCTCTGAATGATATGATATGGATTAGCCAGAAATGTCTCCCAGATTAAACTTCTAGGCTGTGGTGGGGGCGTGATGGAGGGACGAAAGATAACAGTGGTACATTTATCAGGCTTAAAAAATAATTGATGATGAGATTTGATTTTGATCTATAGTGGCAAACTACTAACAAAGTGGAAGAAAACTTGGTTACCTAACACCTTCTCTGATGATACAATCTATTTGCAGGAGCTAAGTCCCTTGAATCAATAGAGACAAAAATAGAAAATTTCAGGGGACGTCTACTTGCCATCCTAATTGGTGTTATGATGATGAGCTTTGTCTTGATCTGTTTTTGTTTTCTCCATTATAATTGTACGCACGATGATGCCCTCAAATCAAGAATGTAAGTTTTACCCATTTAAATTAAGAATGCAACGTGTGTGTGAGTGTGTGTGAGTGTGTGTGTGTGTGTGTGTGTGTGTATGTATACATATAACGGATGTTTCATTGTTGTCCAGATTACTTAAGGTTAACTTTAGATTTCTTTTTTTTTTTTCTTTATCTTTTTTGAGTTGGAGTCTCACTCTGTCGCCCAGACTGGAGTGCAGTGGCATGCTCCCAGCCACCGCAGCCTCGACTTGCTGGGCTCCGGCGATCCTTCTGCCTCAGCCTTCTAAGTAGCTGGAACTACAGGCGTGCACTACCACGCCAGGCTAATTTTTTTTTTTTTTTATTTGTTGTAGAGATGAGGTCTCACCAGGTTGCCCAGGCGGGTCTCGAACCCGCGGGCTCAGGCAATTCATTTACCTCGGCCTCCCAAAGCGCGGGATTACAGGCTGAGCCACCGAGCCCGGCAAACTTTAGATTTCTAAAGGGCTACCAACCTCTTGTAGGTACTTTCACTTACTTATATCGGTTATTAAATATTATCAAGAACATTATCAACTTTAGACAAAGCTGTCTCCTATTCAGATTTTAGCTGAATTCTAAGTTATTAATTTCATTTTAAATTCAGTGTTGGTAACAAACACATATGTGTACCCCTTGAATATAAACTAAGTTAAAAAAAATTCAGTGTAGTAAAAGATGGCATGAGTATTTGAATAAGAGCGGGAGAATAAGGAGAGAGAGAGAGAGAGAATGGGTCTCTGTTTTCCAAAGATAATAAAACGTTTTAGATAATTTACCACCTTAAGATTTAATTGCATGAAATATTACTCACTGTTGTTACTGGTCCTGGTATATAAGGTATGACAATTAAGTTCACGAACTCAACATGTGTTTACATTGGCAGCACTGTACAAACAACTCGGTAAGGTTTCATAACCTTGGTATATCAGTGTCTCACAGCTATGTTCGTGTTGATGTGTAGCAGTGCTGCTGAGCAACATTCATAATTGTTTCATGTTTTTGTGTGCCATCACAAGAATGTCGGAGCTTGAATTAGGGCAATGAACAACAATTAAATTTCTTGTTATACTTGGCATGAGTAGAAGTGAAGCCGGACATATTAGTCCAAGTTTATGGAGGCTAACGCCATGGGGAAAATGGCAATATACAAATGGATTAAATGTTTTTCTGAGGGGGCAGAAAGTGTCACTGATGAAGAGATCAGGATGGCCAATAATAAGTAGAACTGATGAAAACATTGCAAAAATTCATCAAATTGTGCATTAAAATCATCTGCTGACTGTAAGAAGCATAGACCAAATAAATATTGATAGATAAACAGTTAGGAAAACCTTAACTGAAAATCTTGGCATGAGAAAGGTGTGTGCAAAAATGGTCCTGAAGGAGCTCTTGCATCATGACAATGCACCAGCTCACACAGCACTGTCTGAGAGGAAGTTTTACCCAGGAAACAAATAACTGTACTGGAACACCCTCCCTACTCTCTTGATCTGGCTCCCAGTGATTTTTTTCTTTATCCGAAGATAAAGGAAATATTGAAAGGAAGACATTTTGATAACATTCAGGACATCAAGGGCAATACAACAGCTCTGATGGCCCTTCCAGAAAAAGAGTTCCAAAACTGCTATGATGTATGGCCTAGGCACTGGCATCAGTGCATAAGTTCCCAAGGGGAGTACTTCGTAGGTGACCATAGTGATATTCGGCAATGAGGTATGTAGCACTTTTTCTAGGATGAGTTCATGAACTTAACTATCATGCCTCGTACATACTAGTGCCCTAAAATTTTTCCATTCCAAGGACTGGTGGCTAAAATGTAAAATACCAAAGCCCTATTCCTTTGGTTTTAGAGGAATATTATGAAATTAAATACGCACAAATAGATAAGTTGATGTTGTAAATATGATAGGAAAACAATGATGAAAGAGGTTTTTTTTCTTATGATATGTTATCTGTTTGTGAAATTTTTTATAAGAAATTTGATTTCTGGAATAAGTAAGATATTCTTTCTCTCTCTCTTCCTGTCTCTCTTTTAACAGAAGATTTGAAGCAACTTTGTTTCATTTCATATGTAGACTAAATGGTTATCAAATATGATTGAAATAGTAAAAAACTCTTAAGAAAAAGCATTCAGTGTGAGTTCATATCTGTAACCTGAGTCATGGCTTTCACTACACTCCAATTCATACTGTGTTCAGTTTTCCTACTAGAGCCCAAAATAAAGCAAAGGTCTAAGCTAATACTAAGTTTTCTGATAATAGTAATATGACTCTTTTGTTTTAAATTATTATACTCCAAATTTTCTATAATTTCAGGTTCAAGAAAGAAGATACAACAACGCAGTCATTATTTGGTAAACCCAATACAGCCAGTCCATGCTGTCCAGAAAATCAGCATTTGCTACCCAATATAGACAAATTATCTAGGCCCTTGAGTCCAGAAAAGTCATCCATATCATTCAGTGCAGAAAAGTTAACCAAGCCCTCAAGTCCAGAAAAATTATCCAAACAAAACTATGAAGAAAAGTTAATCAAGTCATTGAATACAAAAAAGTTATCCAGGCCACCATGCTCAAAAAAATTATTCAGGTCATCTCACCTGGAAAAGTCACATAGGACATGCAATCTAGAAAAATCATGTAAGCCAGCCTATGCCCAGAAGCCAGTCCGTCAAGTCAATTCATCCTATCCAGATAAGATAGTCAGACCACCTTGTTCACTTCATCCACGAAATAAAGTCATGCCACCCAAGCCTCTCAGCCACCAGAAATTGGCTAAGCCACCCAGACATTCCAATGTAAAAAGGTCAGTGATTCTTGGCAGGGCAGTCTTGCTATCCAGGCCTCAATTAGCTGAAACCTGTCAATGCTACAGAGAAAAATGCCTTGTTTGCAAGACTTCTTCTGAGCATTTAATCATTGATATTTCTAAGGCAAAGAAGAAAAATGCAAGAAACCTACCTGTTTCAAAAAAAGAAAAGTATTTTTCCAGGTCTTTGTATAAGGTAGATACCAGGAACAATAGATACTATGATAACGTGAGTGACAGTGATATGATGACTAATGACAGTGATAAGGAGATAACCATTATTTGTAACATAAGGTATAACGAAGTCCTCTCCAAAGGGATTCCAAACAATTAAGGGCTCAATAAAAATAAAATCCAACAGTTAAGGAGCAAACATATACCAACTATTTTATGCTCACCATCCATTAAGACATTGATAAAGGGAAAATCCACTTGTGATCACTATCAAGATGAGTTTTATCCATCTTGGAGGTGATTTGCTTAAAAAATAACAATAAAACATATGACATAAATTATTTTATAATATTAATTGTTATCATTGCATTTTAGAGGCAGAAAGATCTTTTGATGTATCTTACTTAGATCTGGTCACTTGGATGAGAAACATAAACATACATGCACAAACTTAGAATGGAATTGCAAGATGGGTACCTTGGACTTCTTCAGTTGGATTCGCTCTCAACTAAAGTTTCAATCCAATTAAGTTTATGTGCAGTCCTCACAGTTTAAGACTGTCTCTTTTTCTATAGGGCCCAGAGCTTTTTGGGAACGGCTCTATGCTATGAACTGAATGTCTGTGTTCCCCTAAAATTCGCGTGCTAAAACCTAACTCCCTATTTGATTGGTATTAAAAGGTTAGGACTTTGGTAGGTAATTAGGTCATGAGGGTAGAGCCCTCATGAATGGGATTCGTGCCCTTATAAAGGGCTAAAGAGACCAGAGTTCACCCTGTCTACTTTGTGGGGACATAGTCAAAAGACACTGTACACCATAGAGTCAGGCCTTACCAGACACTGAATCTGCTGAAGCCTTGATCTTGGACATCCCAGTCTCCAGAATTATAAACAATACATTTCTGTTGTTGCTAATCCACACAGTTTATGGTATTTTGTTATAGTAAGCAAAGACATACTGTGTGTTTGGTTCTGGCTGAGTTGGAGATATTTCTGATAACCACTTCCAACACCATTGCCTCTGGTGGCTGCTACCTAAAGTGAAGGTCCAGCCTGTAGCACCCACAGCTGAAGCACCATGATATTAGTCTAAGCGTTCTAATCTTCATAACTCTGAACAAGAATTTTCATTCTTTTTGTTATCCTTCAAAATGGTAAGAGAGTTTGCCCTGATACGTATTCTTCAAAGGTCCTAGTTGGAGATCTGCACACGTATACACTTTTCCTACATTGTACCTCCCACTCTGAATCAGCAGGGATGGAAGACCAGAGGAGAATCTTGAAGTTATATTCTCGAACTTCCCCATGGATGACATGTTATTTTTGCCTTCTTCCAAAGGCATGGTTGAGAAAAGCAGGCGAAATCTTGGATTTCAAGCCTATATTCTAATAGAGTGCAGTTTGTCCTGCATAACATCTGGCAGGCACAAGTTAAATGCTATTAGCAAGTATATATTGGATGTGTAGCTTTTTCAGGTACTGTACTAGTTCCTTTATGTCTCACAGGTCTTAAGTTCACCCTCAAGTTCACTCAAAAGGACTCATACTACAACCCAGTAGCAGGTTATAATCATAGTTAAGTTATATTAGAAAAATATTGTACATTCCAAGAGCAATGGGAAAAAGAAGGATCAGAAAAAATCCAGAGAGGTTGGGCACAGGTTTTTGAGTACTTCTCCATTTTTGGTCACATAGGTCATGCCTTCTCTCTAGTAGTAAACTATATGGACATGTGCAGAATGTCTCTGCCCAAGGAAGACTGTTTGAATCTCTTGGTCTGAGGCTTTCATTGAGAGACAGTCACATAGGGGCATCATGTTACATGCCCAGCCACAGCAACTGAAACACAGGATCCCAACAATGAAACCCATACTATATGTCACAGAGTCTCAGTTTATTCAGGTAATCCCTCACTGTATAGATATGCATGCATACACAATGTATATTAATATTTGTGCAAAGCAATCTTGACAAGCTGATATGGTGTGGTCCATTGCTACAGGTGTACAACATATAATCATCAACCATTAACATAAGAATAATCTGAGAGCCACAATCCCAGGGGTTGGCCAAAGGTCAGTCAAGGTTCCAGATTTCATAGAAAACATATAATGACTTGACAGCCAGACCTGTTGTGTTAACACTTCACATATTTTATCTAAATCCCAACAGTCCCCCATTATATGGGGGATTACATGAGTAAACTGAGGCTCTGTGACATATTGTAAAATCCTCACTAGTAAATGCTGAACTAAGATCTGAATCTATAACTGGCTTATGTTCAATCTTTCATTATGTTGTAGTCTTCCACTACCAGCTACTAGTGTGCTGATTTTTCACAGATCACATGATCCGATGGCACGAGCAAAATCCCTACTTGACTTTTAATAAGTGTGGTCCATTCTACCAGCCTACCAGGGCCATATAAAGATGTCTTATGTTCATTCAGATCTGACTTCCCCATGGTTTCTGCTTGTACACAGCTGAACCGCCTGCCCCAGTCTGTGTCCATAAGGTCACCATAAAATTATCAGGTGGCACAAGGTAGTTGCTTCTGCACACAAGTTTTAAGAGATAGTATATGCATTAAAAAGGATTGTGGGAGCTACAGACTTGATTTCCTACTGGTACTACCTATTTTAAAACAACAAATTATACAGGAATAAGTTGCAGTTCTGGGTTAGAAAAACCTTGTAGTCTCTTTAAAATTCACAAATCGAAGAAAAAGTTGTGATCAAATTTTAAAACTACTTATTAGGAAAAAAAGTTCAAACATATACAAAAGTAGAGCAAGTAGTATAATGAACTTTCATATAACCATTATTCAGATTCAACATTTATTGCTACGTGGCCAATCTTGTTTCATATATATTCCTAGTCATTTCCCCTCTCATTTATATCTCTAAAACTTAGTGGCTTTTTAAAATACATAAAAATATCATTATCTCACCTAAAATTAATGGTAATCTTTTTCTTTTTTAGAAAGCAGGACTTATTAAGAGGACAGAAAAGCTCCCATAGTGGGAGGGGACCCGAAGGGGTTGCCCAATGATATCAATTATCCAGTCTGTGTTCACGTTTCCCCATTCATCTCTTTACTACACTTGCTTTATTCAAACAATGTTGATCAATGTTTAAAAACATTAACACTAAGTTTTTTAAATCAAAATTGCCTAATATGGCTTTACATTTTAGGATGATTTTGGAGCTAATCTGATCTAGTCTGGAAAATAGCAGAAGTCGAAATTGTATGGGTTTCAGTTTAAACTCATCCAGTGTCTTGGTAGACAAAGCCGAATAATCTAAGCTCTTTTCTCTCTCCTATTTTGAACCTAGAGACATGTAATACTTTAAAAGCTGTGAATATTAATATATAATAAAAATGACTAACTGCCAGTGACAACCAATGATAATGACATCTTAAGAAAAGTCATCTGCATGGCGATGTATATTCCTTTTTAAACCACACTTAATTACAGAGTAGGAGTCTACAGAATATTTGGAGCTCATTCAATATGCAAAATTCTAAGTGCATTAATGGGGCTTTTACACATAAGACCAACATAGACTTTATAATAAAAATGTATGCACCAAGAATCAGAGAATTTTAGCAAAAGGACGGGGAAGGATTTACCAGTGAAAATTTGCCCATGCTAATAGTTAAGCCCTATCACTCCAACAGATTGGCCTTAGTACTTCCTGGAAATGACCTTGCTTAAGGAAGAGAGTCACAAAATTCTCCTTCCTGCCTTTTTAGCAGCTTTGTCTTATCTTTTATGGTACCATACTCACTGCTCTCCCACTCTCCACTTTGTCCCCCTATTCAGTAACAGTCAGTGTCACATGCTCAGTCCACGCATTGCTTCCTTACATTTTTCTTCTCCAGAGGGCACCGTGAAGCCAATTTCAAGTGTGACTATTCCATCTCAGATCAGTCCCTCTCAGATCAGTGATTCTTTCTGTTGAATCGTCTTTCTTGCACTCATCTACAGAATTCATACCCTGCTTCTGGCTCTGGGACTGAAATGAATTATATTTTGCTCCTTTTATTCAGTAAAATCCTTTTTAAAATGCCATGGCCTGTTTTTAAAAGTGCTGAAACGTCAGATTTTAAACATTTTCTCTTGTATATTCTCATGTCATGATGTCTGCGACTTATTTTCAAAGGACTAGTAAAAGAGAAGTGTGTGTGTGTGTGTGTGTGTGTGTGTGCAGACAGAAAAAGTAAATGTATTAGCAAATGATAACTAAATTAGTGAATCTAGGTGAAGGGTACATAGGTGTCTACTGTACTATTCTTTCAGCTTTTCTTTACATTTGAAATTTTTCAAAGTAAAAGTGAGAAAACAACCATAACAAAAAGAAAGTATATAAGCATGGAGTTAAAGAATGCCTAGAGATCTTTAATTCCACCCTCCTGTGGGGACAAGGGGTGATGTGAAGAGCTGAAAGAAAGTTCATTCAGCAAGAAGACCACTTTTTACCAGGGGTCAGGGATGAACTGACTGTGGATGGTGCAGGGGTTCACAGATCTTCAAGTGTCCACAAAGTGGTGATGTGCCAGATGTAGAATGGTTATGGTGGTATCAATCAGGGACTTACTGAAAGTCTTCAGCTTTGTCAGGTCCCACAATTGTACAGTCCCTGCCACACTGTGCAATTCCTAAGAATTAGAAGCAGCAAAGAAAGGCAAATAGAAGTAGGAAAAAAGCTCCATGGGAGCTTCAGCCAAATGTCTCTTTCACTGTAACATGTACAAGCCACAATTATTCTTGTGCTGCTGGGACCTTAGAAAACAAGGGTTAAGCATGATTAATTAGTTGTGCAATTACTTATATAATGTGTATAGAAAGGACATAAACAAGAAATAATTAGATTAAATTATAACTTCTATCTAGGAAATTTAGAGCTTTACTTGTTTGCAATTATACTACTATGTGCCTAAATCAAAATAACACATTGAAAAGATTGCTTAGCCGGGCTTGGTAGCTCATGTCTATAATCATAGCACTTTGGGAGGCAGAGTTGAGAGGATTGCCTGAGTTCAAGAACAGCCTAGGCAACTGGGCAAGACCTATTCTCTACAATAAATAAAAAAATTAGCCACACCTGGTAGTGCAGGCCAGTAGTTCCGGTTACTTGGACGGCAGAGGTGGAAGGATCTCCTGAGCCCAGCAGGTCGAGGCTGTGGGTGGCCATAAGTGTGCCACTGCACTCCAGTCTGGGCAACAGAACGGGATTCCACTGGAAGGAAGGAAGGAAGGAAGGAAGGAAGGAAGGAAGGAAGGAAGGAAGGAAGGAAGGAAGGAAAGAAAGAAGGAAAGAAGGAAGGAAAGAAGGAAGGAAATAATAAAACAGTGCTTAAAGGACTGAGGAAATAAATTGCCATCAATCTGTCAAATATAAGTAATTTACTTCAAAAAAAATAAGGGCTGGAAGCAGAGGGTCATGCCTGTAATACCATCACTTTGGGAGGCTGGGGCGGAGGATCATTTGAGCTCAGGAGTTTGAGATTAGTCTAGGCAACATAGTGAGACCTCATCTCTCTAAAAAAAAAAGAAATGAAATAGGTGGGCATGGTGGTACGCACCTGTAGTCTCAGCTACTTGGGAGGCTAAGATTAAAGGATTAGTCAAATCTAGGAGGTTGAGGCTACAGTGAGCTGGGATTGTGCCCCTGAACTCCAGCCTGGGTGACAGAATGGGAACTCCCACCTCAAAAAATTTTTTTTCAAGGAATAATATCGTCATTTTCTCTAAACAGTAGAAATTTGCTTATAATAAAAAAATCAAATATATCCTCTATCATCAATCTCTTCCCTTAATCACATCTTTTCCTAGGAAAATGGGTTATTTTTGAAAATTGTATTGAAATGACCAAAAAGCAGGTAACTGAAAAGAGGAAAGGAAGAAATAAGGACCTATGGTAATGCATAGCTGAAACATTTAGCTTTGAAAATATTGAGAGTTGACTATCTATCATAAATAGACTTTCTCCACCATTTTTACAAAATAAGAAAATCAATGTCAAATTTCTTGGCTAAAAATTGAGACAAAAGAATACTATTGAGCTACTTGCTTTTTTTTTTTTTTTTTTTTTGAGTCCGAGTCTCATTCTGTTGCCTAGGCTCGAGTGCAGTGACACGCTCACTGTCACCGCTGCCTCAAACTGCTGGGCTCAGGCGATTCTTCCACCTCAGCTTTCCAAGTCGCTGGAACTACAGGTGTGTGCCATCATGACCAACTAGTTTTATTTATTTATTTATTTATTTATTTATTTATACAGAGATGAAGTCTCACCATGTTGCCCAGGCTGATCTCGAACCTGTGAGTTCAGGCAATCCTCTGATCTCCGCCTCCCAAAGTGCTGTGATTATAAGCATGAGCCACTGTGCCTAAGGCTACTTGCTTTTAATTTCTAAGTGTTTATTTAAACAAATAAGCTGTTCACACCAAAGTTAAATAAAATTTTAAAGTACTACAAGACTAATAGCAGATGTATAGATTATTACAGCAAAAACAAACAACTTTTTTTTTGAGATTCAGATTTTATGTGTTACTCAAAAAAAATCTTATTATTTTTGACTAGACTCAGACTTGGAAGTAGAAGCTCGCAGAAAGGACAATCTCTGCGTCTCTTGGCAATCTGTTCCTGGAGTTTTTCTTTGGCCTCCTTCATTCTCTTGGCCAAAAGTCTAACATTCTGCGGCCTCTTCCTTATTTTTCTTAGTTTGTTGTTTCTTCAGAGCAATACACAGGCCTTTGTGTTGCAGGACACGTGGAGTGACAAGTCGCTGAATCTTGCTTGGGTGCTTTGGTCCTAGGTTTCTTACCTTTGTTTAAGGCCTTTCTTACAACATACTGAGGAACATCATCTTCTTTAGAGAGATTAAAGAGTTTGCCTTTGGGAGGCTGAGGTGAGTGAATTGACTGAGCCCGCCGGTTCGAGACCCGCCTGGGCAGCGAGACCTCATCTCTACAATAAATCAAAAAATCAGCCGGGCGTGGTAGCACATGCCTGTAATTCTGGCTACTTGGAAGGCTGAGGCAGAAGGATCGCCGGAGCCCAGCAGTCGAGGCTGCGGTGCCCGGGAGCGGCCACTGCACTCCAGTCTGGGCGACAGAGTGAGACTTCAACTCAAAAAAAAAAAAGAGTTTGCAGATTCTACTAGCCCTTTTGGGCCCCAGTCGCCGAGGCACCGTAGTATCCGTCAGCCCAGGAATATCCTTCTCTCCTTTTTTTTTTTACGATAACCAACTTGAGAACGCTCAGATTGGCATCCACAATGCAACCCCAAACAGATTCGCGTTTTCTCCAGTTCTCCTTGGTGTGTAACCCCTTACTCAGCAGCAGGCAGACACGGCCATGGGTCAAGACACCCTGCTTCATAGGGAAATCTTGTTTCTCGTTCCCGCCACTGTTTTATACCACATAACTCTAACATTCCTCACCCAGGGAGTTCGCAGCAACTTCCGTGGCCATGCGCTTCTCGTGGAAGCTACGGAGCTTGCGTTCATCGTTCACTTCTATGAGTTTCTGGCAGCCAGTGGCAGAGAAGGAGCTATTCAGCTTTATCTTGAAGCGGCTGACAGGCTCCCAGGCGCCACGGGAAAGAGGCCCGAAAACAAACAACTTCGAAAAGTGATACTTGTTCAAAAAAGGAATATATCACTTTTGTGAAAACAAGTTTATTTTATGAAGTGAAGTTTTATTGACGGAATAGAGATGACAAAGAGTAGAATTGTCAAAAACAAAGTTTTCTATGCTGATCTCTTGTGGTTACTATAGAAAACAATAAGAATATATTACATAGGCACTTAAAAAATAAGCGGTAAGGCTTAAGTCTATAATGCCAGCACTTTGGGAGGCCAAGACGAAAGGACTGCCTGAGCCAGCGGGTTTGAGGCCAGCCTGGGCAACTTGGTGAGACCTTGCCTCTACAATAAATCAAAAAATTAACTGGGCATGGTGGCACATGCCTGTAGTTCCAGCTACTTGGAAGGCTGAAGCAGAAGGATTGCCTAACCCCAGTAGGTCGAGGCTGAGGTGGCCATGAGCATGCTACTACACTCCAGCCTGGGCGATGGAGTCTCATTCCAACTCAAAAAAAAAAAAAAAATTGGTGGTAGAGGTTCAAACTATTAAGGGACCCATATGCCAGCTGCTAGGCTAGTGGATCATCAGCAAACCAGCCTAGAATACTATTCTCTAAATTAAGCGACTTTTCTTCTATAATTACTATTATTATGAACTAAACCACAAAAGTCTAAAATAGAGATTCATCATTCTCTGGAGCTTTAAATCACTTTTAGATTGCAACCAGTCTCCCCAAATCCATCTCTCCTGTTCATTAACTAGGTGCTGGATGCTGTGTTGGATGCTCGAGTGGATGAAAAAAAAATTTGTGTGACTATGATATCCCACATGTCCTAGATATATGCCAAGTTTTATTGTTTAGTTTCTTTTTCTTTCTTCCTTTCTTTTTTCTTTTTTTTTTGAATTGGAGTTTTACTTATTCTGCACAGACTGGACTACATTGGCTATTCAGAGGTGCAACCATAGCTCACTGCAGCCTTATACTCTTGGGCTCAAGAGATCCTCCTATCTCAGCCTCCTGAGGAGTTGGGACTACAAGTATCGACCACCATGCCTGGCTTAATATTTTTCTGTAAATCTCACATTTTTCATGTATTTTTGTCTCAGTCTGTTTGTGTTGCTATAAAGAAATACCTGAGGCTGGGTAATTTGTAAAGAAAAGAGGTTTATTAGCATTTGGCTCATGATTCAGCAGGCTGTACAAGAAGCATGGTGTCAGCATCTGCTTCTGGAAAGGGCTTCGGGAAGCTTCCGCTCAAGGCAGAAGGTGAAGGGGAGTAGGCATGTGCAGATCACATGATGAGAGAGAAGGAAGAGAGATGGGAGCAAGTGCCAGACTCTTTTAAACAATCAGATCTCACAGGGACTAATAGAGTAAGGATTTACTTCTTACCAGGAGGATGGCACCAAACTATTTATGAAGGATTCATCCCCATGATCCAAATGCCTCCCAGTAAGCCCCATCCCCAACACTGGGGATTAAATTTCAACATACAATCTGGAGGGAAGTAATATTCAAACTATTAGGTTGATGTATACATTCGTAGCATTTGTTTTTGGCACGGCAACAATGCAGTGTTGTGAGTTTATTTTTTGTCATTTCTCATTTAGAGTGACAATGTTGTGTTTGTGAATACATCTTGCATTGTGCAGAATTGAAGAAAGTTAGTGCTATTTGTGGGCTAAAGAAGATGGAGTGACAAGTGGAAAAAATGAACACTTCTGACATATTCTTCTGTTTGAGTTTAACAGAGGAGTAAAGGCAGCAGAGGCAGCTTGAAACATGTGTGCAGTGTATGGGGAGAATGCCATCGGGGAAAGCACAGCAAGAAAATGGTTTGTCATTTCAAAATGGGCCACTTTGACCTGAGTGACTCTCCACATTCAGGAAGACCATTGGGCTTTGATGAAGACCGTTTAAATGCTTAATCCACGATGATCTATGTCAGTCAACCCAAGAACTGGCAAATGTGATAAACTGTGATCAGTGCAACATTTGCATTCCATGAGCAAGTGAAAAATGCTACAAGCATATGCATCAAGCCAATATATCAACCTCTGTTGTACCACAGATAGTATGGGTCAAATTTTATTCAATCATACACAACCTCAGAAAGTCTGCCACATAAACACCCACACTGAAAACAGATTTATTTCTTAAATAAGAGAAACAGCAAATCCAGGCGATGCTGCAAGGGGTATGTGGTTTAAGAGTGATGGAATATGAGCTGAATTGTTTGCCCTCAAATTCATATGTTGAAATCCTAACCCCCAATGCCCCAGAATGTGATCTTATTTGGAAATGGTGTCACTCTAGACATAATTAGTTAAGATGAGGTCATATTGGAGTAGGGTGAGCCCCTAATCCAGTATTACTGGTATCAGTATAAAAAGGGATAGTTGGACACAGACATGCACACAGAGAGGATGCTACACAAATATTTGAGTTCTGTTGCCATAGCCAAGAAAATACCAGAAACTAAGGGAGAGGCCCCGGACACATTCTTTCCTAGCACTTTCATGGGAACATGGCCTTCCTGACACCTTGATCTTGGACATCCACCCTCCAGAACTGTTAGACAATATTATTTTGTTTAAGCCATCTAGTTTGTGGTATTTTGTAATGGCAGTCCCATGAAAAGAATAACCCTGTTTAAGTTTGTTATTGCTTTAAAAATAACTCAGATTAAATAATAAAAAGGGGAGTGACGGGGAGAGAGGAACTGTCCTTTCACATCTTGTCCTCTGCACTGACACCTAACTCACAGGAAAAAGGAGCAACTAATCTAATTGTAGGGAATCAAATGAGTATTAAGTCACACTTTACTAGTGGGTAATTTCACTGCCCTAAAGGATAATGCATGTTTGCCTTGCTCTCTGTACCACCTGTGACTGGGTATGTGAGGCAACCCTGATTGGATAAGTGGACTAGAAGCTGTTTTAAAACCCCGTTCCCAACCCGGTGCAGAGCTCAAGCCTGTAATCCCAGCACTTTGAGAGACTGAGGTGAGAGGATTGCCTGAGCCCAGGGGTTTGAGACCAGCCTGGAGAATTTGGTGAGACCTTGTCTCTACAATAAATCAAAAATTTAGCTGGGCATGGTGGCACGCGCCTATAATCCCAGCTACTTGGAAGGCTAAGGTGGAAGGATCACCTGAGTCTAGCAGGTTGAGGCTATGGTGGCCATGAGCATGCCACTGCACTCCAGCCTGGGTGACAGTGAGATTCTGACTCAAAAAATAAAAATAAATAAATAAACAAACAAACAAACTCAGACTTTGATGTTGCCACACTGAATCTCTACCAGTCAGATACATTTCAGTTTAGGTTATTTATTTACTCATACTCTGAGGATTATAGTAGCAGCTATTTAATTTCTAGAAAAAAATTCACTGTCCCAACTCAAGGGGTAACTTCAAAATAGGACTCAGGGATAGGTTTGTTAGATTTAGCAAATAAAAATACAGGATGATCACGTAAATAAAATTTAAAATAAACAATAAATATTTTTTAGTATATGAGAGAGGACCCTGCCACCAAAAACTGGAATTATCTTTTAGAAAGCGGATCCCCTCTAGTACAGGCTTCCCTGGCTAGGTTAAGTGCTCTAGGAACCCATTGGCATTAGTGCACAAGCCAGTGTTGTTATGAGGGGCTATGTTCAGCTTCAGTGAATTTTTTGGAGAGTCTTTGAATGCATTTGCCCATTTCATGATGGGTGATTCACACGAACAACCTGCCCACACCTCGCTGAGTGTTCACTAGGTTTTAACTAAAAAACCGGCATGACCCCAGTACCCCACTCTCCCTCTTCACCCAATCTCGCTCCAAGCAACTTTTGTTTTGTTTCCATGGATGATAAGTCCTCAGAGGGAAACATTTCGCCAATGTGGAATAGGTGAAACAAAAAAACAGAAGCACTAAAAGGCATCGAAATTGACGAGTTCAAAAACTCTGTTGAGCAGTGGAAAAAACGTCTCAATAGGTGTATTGTATCAAACCGAGAATAACTTGAAGGTGACTGAAGTTTAAACATGTAAGAATAAATACACAAGTTTTTATAAATAAATCTGTTTTTGGTGGGGTCCCCTTGTTGTATGTGAGGTAATGCATATGTTAATTAGCTCGATTTAGCAATTCCACAATGGATACATATTTCAAAACAACTTGTACCCAATAAATAGATACCATTTTAATTTGTCAATTAAAATTTTTAAATGAGATGTTTGGAATTATAAAAACACACATTTATTATCCTACAGTTCTGTGGGTTCATTTATCAGTCTCAGATGAGTATCATTGAAACATCAAAATTGAAGAGTTCAAAAACTCTTTTGAGCAGTGGGAAAAAGCATCTGGATAGGTGTATTGCATTGAACAGAAAGTAATTTGAAGGTGACTGAAGTTTAAGTATGTAAAAATAAACACACATTCTTAAAATAAATTTCATTTTTGGGTCTACGTTCTTACAGATGTCAAAGAATATCCATATTTTATCTGAAATTCAAATTTAATTAGGTTTCTTGTATATTTCAACTCTACTCAGAACAAATATATCAGTGAACTAGATAGTCAATTTGTTTACCATAACTCAACTTCTTCAGGTTTAACCGGCCTGTTAATGACTCTGGGAGAGACTTTCTTACAATGTGATTCCACTCTCCTAACCATAACTGATTGAACCAAAAATCAAAAATTGACCCCTAGAAGCCCATCCATTTGTTGCCCATTAGATTTAATTTCTTGAGAAATTTCAATAAGAGTCACAGAGACTCAGTGCAAGCACTAGAGAACTATGTGAATTTTTTTTGAATTTTTTAAAAATTTGAGTAGGAGTCTCACTCTATTGTCCAGGCCGGAGTGCAGTGGCATGCTCGCGGCCACCACAGCCTTGGCCCACTGGACTCAGGCAATCCTTCCACTTCAGCTTTTCAAGTAGCTGAAATGACAGGTGTGTGCCACTATGTTCAGCTAATTTTTTTTAATTTTTATTGTAGTGACGAGGTCTCACCAAGTTGCCCAGGCTGGTCTTGAACCTCTGGGCTCAGGCAATCCTCTCACCTCCTCCTCCCAAAGTGCTGGAATTACTGGTGTGAACCACCACACCTGGCCTATATGAATGTTTTAGCTAAATAACATGTAGGGTGGGGCTGAGACAATATGTTAGGTAGAAAGGAGAGCACAACAGTCAAAAGAAAGAGAAGACAGCGAGAAGCATAAAAAAGACAGACTGTGTGGTTGTGACAGTTAACTTTATGTGTCAACTTCACTGGGCAATGGATGACCAGATAGCTTGTAAAACATTATTTCTGGGTGTTTCTGTGAGAACGTTTCTGGAAGAAATTAGTATTCAAATCAGTAGACTAAGTAAAGACCATCCGTCCTTAGCAATGCAGAAAGGCATCAACAAATCTGTCGAGTCTAAATAAAACAAATAGGCAGAGGAGAGGTGAATTATTTATCTTTCTTCTGGAGCTAGAACATTCATCTTCTCCTGCCCTCAAACATCAGCGCTCCTGTCTCCCTTCCCCCTTCTTTTTTCTCAGACCTTTGGCCTTGGAGTGGGAGTTACACCTTCCACTCCCCTAATTCTCAGGCCTTCAGATTCAGACTAAATTACACCACTAGCATTCTTGATTATCCAGCTTACAGATGGCAGATCATGGGACTTCTTGGTCTTCATAATTGTATGACACAATTCCCATAATAAATCTTCTTATATGTCCTATTGATTCTTTCTCTGGAGTACCTTGACTAATACAGTGGACTTTGAGAAAATGAGCAAACAACCTCAGTTTCTGCTTGCCAATTCCAGTTTTAATCACTCTGTGGCCTCGCTGGCTGTACTTTACTGTCCAGACATCTGTATATTGTCTGTTGTATTCTTAATAAATCTACCTTTTTTGAGTTAGTTTAAATGTTTTTACTCTTTGCGACCCCGGCTCCTTGACTAAGACAATGCACCATATGACCTCTTTAGGTTAGAACAAGAAAAACAAACGGTTTCATCTCAGATGACTACTCTGATTGACACAGCTGTGTAGAGGTTGGATTGAAAAAGATTATGAGATTACCTCCAAATTCAGTAACATAAGAGTGCCGTGATTGACTAGGATTATCTGTTATGAATGTAAGGGTGGAAAATGGGGAGTAGTTACTTGTGACTTATGTACTATATATTTATCATCCCTGCCATCATGGGAGAAATTAAGATAATTATACATATTCTTCTAAAAAATGCCAAAGTTCACTATGTGATTACATTATGAAAATATGAAGTACACATAAAGATCCCAAACATACATAATCTCATGACCCATAATCACAGTAGTTTGCTTAATTTTTGCCTGTTCCTAAACATTCTTTTTTTTTTTTTTTTGAGTTGGAGTCTCACTCTGTTGCCCAGACTGGAGTGCAGTGGCCGCTCCCGGCCACCGCAGCCTCGACCTGCTGGGCTCCGGCGATCCTTCCGCCTCAGCCTTCCGAGTAGCTGGAATTACAGGTGCGCGCTACCATGCCCGGCTAATTTTTTTAATTTTATTGTAGAGATGATGTCTCACCTGCCCAGGTGGGTCTTTTACCCGCAGGCTCAGGCAATCCACTCACCTCAGCCTCCCAAAGGCGCGGGATTACAGGCTGAGCCACAGAGCCCGGCTCCTAAACATTCTTATACTTAGGCAATTCTTAGGTCACCAATAGAAATGACTATGAATCAATTCTTTTCCTGACGGGTTTCATTTGGAATATGTTAATATTTAAACAGCTCGTGAAAAATATGTCAAAGCTATAAATAAATTCTCTGTACATTTGAGAGTATGAATATTATTTATGATATAGACCAAGAACAAAAGCTGATTGGGGAAATTACCATATATTCCTGAGGAAGTTGTGGCTGAAACCAAACAAGATACTGACTTTTCCCACAAAATAATAAAAAGCAACAATAATAACAGATATTAATATGACACTTTACAGACTGTAAAAAAGTGAAGCAATCTCACCTCCCTCTATTAAATACACAATTGCTGATATCAGGGATTCTGTACATATTGCAAATATGTACACAATCCAGGAAACACCATCCCTAAAGTAGATGAATCACGGCAATTATCAAGAGTCTTGTACTTAAAAAACACCAAATTGCTGGTGGACTGAGAACTAACTCAAGAAGGCAGCCCCAAAGAGATAAGGAATCTAACGAATCAGTGCTTAAAGAGAAAAACTGTTGCCTGACAATCATATACATACTTGGTCCATGAACTCTGTTCTACTCTTTTGTAACTTATCTTTTAACTTAAGCTAATTTTATCTGAGTAGCAATGTTGGGATGAGAAGGAGAGCTCATCTGCAAAAGACTTATAGTGATTAGACCTAGCTAAAACTTCCTGTGCATGCTTGGGGGTCATCGGAAATATGCTTGCACCATGGTAAAAGTACAACAGTCATTAACGATAGGAGATCGCTCAGCAATCAAGGAATGACAGTTAACAGAGAAATAGCCTAATTATTAATTATGACTTATGGCTGAGCAGGAGTTGAGACATTATCAATCCTAGTCTGAGTAGTGTTCCACAGGAGAGGAGCTAATTAACTTCTTGTGAAGAATGACAAGACCATTGTGTCCTTGAAGTCCAACATTCTATTGGTTCCCTGGGTAATTCTGGGCAAGCTATATGTATGTGTACACATAATGAAGAAAGCAACTTTACTCTAAATTTTAATGAAATATACAGTGTAAGTACTTAATTTATTTCATGGGTTCAGTCTTTTTTTATTGTTAGGTGTTCTCAGCTCACGCAGGATTGATTAGGAAGATTCTCATAAACCACCAATGTGATAGTATGGTGTAGGGAGGGTGGAGTAAGAAGGAGGTACTGAAAGAGGGTGGAGTAAGGAGGAGGTATTGAAAGAGGCTATAAACCGGGCATGGTGGCACATGCCTGTAGTCTCAGCTACTTGAGAGGCTGAGGAGAGTGAATTGCTTGAGTCCAGGAGTTGGAGGCTGTAGTGAGCCATGATTGTGCTGCTGTATTCCAGCCCATGTGACAGAGACTCTGACTCAAAAAAAAAAAAAAAAAAAAAGTGGGCTAATTGGGACAGAGAGGAAACTTGGCCCTTCCCACAAATGGAAAACAGATGATATTCAGCAGAACATTTGGCAGTCATTTATAAGGTATGATTTGAGAAGCAGTAGGTGAAGGAACATACCCCCAAAGCTCACTTATTAATACTTTAAATCCCATTACCATAGACTCAGCATTACTTAGTCTCTGTGGTTCATTATAAACATCCACACACTTTTAGAAGTCCCCAAATTCTTAGATTAAAGAGATTTATCAGATCTCATTCCTTCATTCATAAGAGAGGATTGCAGAAGAGCCCTGGACACTTGAGCCAGGGACTAGAAAAAGGCAATGATAAAAAGAAGCAGAAGTTTGAAAAGGTCTAGTGGACACCTTTCCCACCCCAATTTCCTGCTTTGCTGGAAGTTCTCTTTTTGAGAAGCATCTCTTGGTTTGCTAATAAGCTCTAGTGGAGACTGAATGTCTGGCCAGGTAGGATAAGATACAGGCTGTCCATCACAGACTGAGCATTATCTGATCTGCTTGGCCATAAAGTCTGGTGTTCCTAGCAGTATTTCATCATATAATGGAAGGTGTATATGTGGAATAGGACTTGAGCAGATTCTGAAGGCAAGTGGTTCAGGCTCTCATGGTACATTTTCCTGCCATACTGCTGTCTCTCCCTCAATCCACACCTGTTACCTTATGGTGATTTATCTATGATCAAGTGACTGAAGGTAAAAAAGAAATACAGGAGCCTGGTTTACACATAACTTTGCATAGTTAAGATGGCACTACATGAAAGAGGATGACTGCAGCACTGGGACTCCATCATGAGGTGCCTCTAAAAGATAATGGGGAAGAGAAATCCTCCCAGTGGACAGAACTCTGAGTAACACATCTGGTTGGTTGTCTGTCATGACTAGGAGAGATGATCTGAGGCATGGTGGCACATGCCTGTAGTCTCAGCTACTTGAGAGGCTGAGGAGAGTGAATTGCTTGAGTCCAGGAGTTGGAGGCTGTATGGTCTAATCTGATTCACAGGCAGTAGCCAATGAGCTGGCCAGGGATTTAGAACAAGTTTCTAACAGCAATCAAAATATTGCCACTTGAAAACTTTAAATTATGTCTGTTTTAAAATCACATGTTAGCCGAGCATGGTGACTCATGCCTATAATCCCAGCACTTTGGAAGGCCAAGGTGAGAGGATTGCCTGAGCCCACGGGTTTGAGACCAGTCTGGGCAACTTGGCAAGACCTCGTCTCTACAATAAATCAGAGAATTAGCCAGGTGAGGTGTCATGTGCCTGTAGTTCCAGCTACTTGGAAGGCTGAAGTGGAAGGATCACCCGAGCCCGGCAGGTCAAGGCTGTGATGACCTGAGCATGCCACTACACTCCAGCCTGGGTGACAGAGTAAGGCACTAACTCACGAAAAAAAATCACATGTAAAATTCATATAATTTCAGTCAGATGCAATTTAATAAGTCATCCAATAACCTCTTTTTCACAAGTGTCTAGAGAGTGTAAATGGTTTGTCTAAGGGGAAACTCCAGTTAACTAAACAGCTAGAATTGACATCTCCTGGATCTCCATTTAGAGTTCTCTCCTTAACAGCACATGGATCATCATCCATTCATTGTCAGCATTTCCTGAGCTTCAACAATGTGCTATGTTCTTCCCTGGGAAATAAGGAAAAAGATCAATGAGGCATGGTCCCTGGCCTAAAGAAGCTCTTGTATTTGCTTTGTGTTTTGTGCATATTGGTGTATTTTTTGTGCATATTGGTGTATTTGTGCAAAGCTATATCCTGTGACAAAAAATAACTGAAACATAGGCTGGGCACAATGGCTCATACCTGTAATCCCAGCACTCTGGGAGGCCAGGGCAGGAGGATTGCTTGAGCCCAGGAGATTGAGACCAACCAGGGCAACATAGTAAGATCTTGTTTCTACAAAAAAAGAAATTAGCTGGGCATGGTGATATGCACCTGTAGTCCCAGCTACTTGGGAGGCTGAAGAGGAAGGATTGCCTGAGCCTAGGTGGTTGAGGCTGCAGTGAACTATGATCATGCCACTGCATTCCAGCCTGGGTAACAGAGTGACACTACAAGTCAAAATAATCAATCAATAAATCAATCAATATCTGAAACCAAAGTGGCAAATAGTGACACAAAATACTCAAATAAATAAAAAAATAACTTAAACCAAAATGGCAAATATTTTTTCAAGTAGGGCAGACTAAATGCTTGCTGAAGAGTGCCAAATGGAATTACAAATGCTAGAAATTGTGCCAGTAAGAACTATATGACTTAAAAATAAAACAGACACCAACAGAGATATTAATTCAAAGTTGGATTGGATTGTTAAGGGGAGTGTGCATCTCTATCATGACTGGGAGGAGAGTCATGTTTAATGGATTTTGATGGCATCCTGTCTGAATCGTAGTACCTAAATGTTGGCCTGGGTGAGATAAAATTTGAATTAATTGATCAAGAAGACTGGAAAACAGTGCAATCTGCTATTATTTTAAAACAGTAGAAAGCGGTTGAAATAGAGCTATGGAGTATCCAAATTTTTTCTTAATTTTCAGATCTGAACTTCAAACTCTATTCTTTGATTCCTTATTAAGCCCCTTCCCCTTATTCAATTGCCCATTCTCACAAAAACTAAGTTTTGCTCAAAAGATAGACACTACATACTCCAATGCATCTTCTTTACCTAAGACCACTTGATTCATATTTTCCTCTGTCAGCCTTCTTTTGTTAAGAAAGAACAGTCCCTCTTCCTCTCTCAAGCCCAATTCCTGTGTTCTCCAGTTTACCCTCTTCTACCTCATTTCACACAGCTTCCTCAATTCTCTTTGTAAAATCTTTAGCTTCTCCTTTCTACAGATTTTTTTTTTCTTTTCTGCTTTTAAACATGTTTAGGTCTTTTTTAGTTTGGAAAAGAAAAGTTGCTTAGTCTTGACAGCTCCCCCTAAGCTATTGTACAATCTTTTTTTCCCCTTCTACCATTGTGCTTTGCAAATGAACAGTTTATACCTATAAACTCCTGGAATCTGGATTCAAGCCCAACTAACACTGAAACTGCACTCTTAAAGTTCATGCAGAATTTCTGAAGCATTAAATGAAAAAGCTTTTCTCAATTCTGATTTCCCTTGACCAGAAATAGATTTTTGAGGTTTAGAGCATCTTATACCAAGCTCTAATATCACATTTCCCATGCATATTGGCCATTTTTTCTTGAACATCCTATTGTGACTTCAACATCGTTAAAACTGAACTCATGGCCAGGCATGGCGGCTGAGCCTGTAATCCCAACATTTTGGGAGGCCAAGGCAAGAGGATTGCCTGAGCCCAGGGATTCGAGACCAGCCTGGGCAACTTGGTGAGACTTTGTCCCTACAATAAATCAAAAAATATCTAGCCGGGGGGCCCGGTGTTTTCTTGTAGTTTTAGCTACTTGGAAGGCTGAAGTGGAAGGATCGCGTAAGTCCAGCAGGTCAAGGCTGCGGTGGCCGTGAGTGTGCCACTACACTCTAGCCTGGGCGACAAGAGTGAGACTCCAACTCAAAAAAAAAAAAAAAACAAAAAACTAAAAACTGAACTCATAATTTTCTTCACTGGTGTTTCCCCTGAATGATCATCCTATGCATGAAAGACAGTCAGCTCTATGCCAGCAGGTATCATATTTCTCACATTCGTTGCTATATTTCCATCACATTAATTGGGTATAGCAAATAGTTAATAAATATTTGTTAAAATAAATAAATGAATGAACATTATTCTCCAACTAAGTGAGCATTAATTCCTTAGAGTCATTTTGGATCCACCCTTCTCTTTTTATTCTATAAATTAAATCAGTAATCAAATCTAGTCAATTATACCTTCAAAGAGTAGAAAAAATTTGGAGTCAGATGAATCCGTTTGACTCTTTGCCGTGCTTTCTTCTTTTTTTCTTTTTTCTTTGCAAGGTCTCACTCTGTTGTCCAGGCTTGAGTGCAGTGGCATGATCATAACACACTGTAGCCCTTTACCTTCT